>VYZS01059031.1:0-28886 GCA_013400695.1 Neodrepanis coruscans | reverse complement strand
TCTTAATACTCTACAAAGCACCAAAAAATATTGCTTCACCCAACTGACAGCCTGAAGAGTAAAAACTCCCTTCCCTAAAGAAAGAAATCCTCACCATTAAACCAGGGTCAGAACAGGCTTCTATTTTTAAACATTTAGAGACAGTAACAGCAGAATTCCTTCTTTACAGAGATAAACAGCTGTTTGCAGTTTGGACCATTCCTTTTATTGATCAAGGAAGAAAAACAGCACGGTGTTTCTCCCCTTTCCAAGGCAGAACTGAACTGAAAACTAACCTAACCCAAAAGACTCAGAAATTTGAGCAAATTAAAGGAAATTAAAAGGCAGGGTTCACAGAAAACCCAAGTCTCTCTTTCACAGCTGCACACACATTTCTCCCTCATTCTAAGCAAGCTGCCCTTGTGAAAATACTGCACCTAAAGATACCTCAATGGTGATTGTTTCCACTTGAACATTTGGAGGCAGGGCCAGGCTGGGATCAAAGTGCTTTGCTATTGCAACCAGGAGGTGCAGTGTGCTCAGCAGGTCCTTTGTCAGGATCGCTGTCCCATGGAAAGAAAGAAAACAACCTTTAGTGTGCAAAACAAGCAAATTTCACCCCAACATCGTGAATTCCCAACTGTGCAGAAGATCCCAAAGACAGGGAGGCTTATTTAACATTACAATTTAGCAATAGCACAAAAGTCCTTTTTGGGAGACATGGACACAGACACTGAGGGCTGGCAGAGCCAGTCAGGGGCAGATATTCCTCACTTTTGATTCAACTAATAATGGCAAACAGGTTGTGTAATTACTGTTCTGGCAGCCCTTTGCAGCAGAGGAAGCCCTGGGATGGATAATCTCCAGTTCTGCACCTACTCTCCACACTCCACTTGAGCTGAGTTCCCTCCAGTTGCAGACACTTGGCCACAGCTTCCAGAATCACAGACAGTTTCTGCCGCTGTTTTTTTTCTGTCAGTGCAATCTTGTCAACATCCAGCTTGAGGGAGCCCAGGTTTTCTGAGAGTCCATAGGAGGCAGAAGGATGTATTTTAACACCACCACAGGGAAAAAAAAAATCAGAAACATAAAATGACAGCAAAAGTCTTGTTTTAAACGTTCAAGAACACTTAACTTCCACAGACCCACATCCCACAGCCATATGCCTTGTTAAAACTCCTGTGCTCTCAGTAAAATCAGTGAAGCTCTGCAAAAGGGAGAGGACTCATCATCCCCCAGCCCTAGCACTCTACATCCCTTCCTTTCCTACTGGATGCACAGAAATCCAATGAGTGAATCTTTCCTGTAGATGGACAGGAGATATGATTTGAAAGACATCCCCAGTGAAAGGGGTAAAAATATAGTAGGGGCAGTAGACCTAGAAATGTTTAATTGCCTTTTTTTAAGCAGGAAAAGATATATATTATAGTGCTGATCCCACCCAATGTTTCTGGTAACACCACAAGTCACACTTGAGGGACTGGCTTAAGAAACCCTTTTTCCTTTCTGTAGGAGAAAATCCAGCCACACTGAATTTCACACTTTAAAGTGCCAAACCTTTTTATTATGTCAACTAGCAAGGAAAAAGCCTGTCTTAGAAGTAACATGACTGTGTAAACCAATAGTGGATCACTGGGCATTTACTGAGAACTGCAATTATCCCAGCTGGTTCCCAGCTAGGGAAGGGAGACCCTGGAGGTCACTGCTGTTGGGATTTGTGAGGTTCATTCTCTGATCTGGCAGTTCCCCCATGATGTGTCAGAACTAAACTCCAAGGAGCAGCTCACCCAAGAGATGATGAAGCACCAGCCCATCATACAGGTCTTCCTCCAGACTTTTAACCACTATGTGTTCCTCTTTGAGTGTTCTGTTAATCCATTCAATCAGTGACTGCAGAGGAAAACAAAGCAGCTGCAATTCAGTTCCTGCTGTTCAAACAATAGAGCACCACGTTGTGTTTCACCTTTCTCCTCAGTCCCTTATCTCACATCTTGGTTTGCTTTCAACTCCACTTCCTTTGTGGTTTTTTTTTAAAAGGGAAGTGTTACTTAGTTCTTCCCAATTTTCAGTGAGGCATATTGCTATGAATTCTGCAGCTGGGGAGGCAGACCCTATTCCCACTCCCAGCAGGGAAAAGGCTGCACAGTACACTTCCCACCCCAGCCTTCATCATACATCACACAATTCACACAAGTTCAACCCCCAGGCACAAGTTTGTAAGAAGAGAGGCTTCACACACTCTGTGGGTTGTTCCTCGTACTCATCCACGTTACCATCACTCCTCCCCTCCCTCTCCTACTTTTATTTTCTTCTACCTTCTGCAATATTGTACTATTTAATCCCCAAATCCCTTTCTGGGGCTTTCTTACATGGCAATCCTCCCACCAGCCTTTCCAATATCCTTCCTGCCTTTGCAGAGGGAAGCTGCTCAGGAAGCCAAGGGCTGGCTGCAGCTGGAAAGGAATCACATGTTCTGCTACACAAAGCAGTTCCCCAGCACTCCAAGCATGTCTTTTATCCACATGTTGACAGAAAGGAGAGATGACCTGGTGAAGCAGAACAGAAAAGCAGTAGCCCCAGCTGGCTGCTAACATGAAAATCCCTCCTGAGAGAGGGAAGGGTATTGCTTGTATCACTATTTGAGTGAGTGTCTGGAGTTTGTCGTGTGGATAATATCCTTCTCACTTGCTGTAGACAGAGCACACTCATAGCAGAGCCCTGTGGGTCAGCCAACAGTAACAAAAATGAAAAAATGCTCTGAGAAAAAAATTTTAAAAAGTGTCTGAGCTGCCTGAAACTGCCCAAGAAACGACAATGCCCGAACTGAGAAACCGTGCAAGTGTAACACAAATTCCTCGCTAAGAAGTAACAGGAATACTCCAGAGCAGAAAGATACGCTGGCAACACTTTAAATGTGCAAGGGGTAGAGCAGACCCCCAGGCAGAGGGAAGTCAGAAAAGCAGCAAGTCCTGCTGAGTCCAGACCTGTGACACCCCACATGTGCTGTCCCAGCTCCAAACAGCCCCAGCCCCAGCCTGCAGCTCACACCAGCTGCAGAGCAGAGCCTTGTGTCTAAAAAGGGGGGAAACAGGGAAAGCAGACAAGGAATCCTTGGAGAAGTCTGCTGCTGGCTTCCCAGTGTAACCATCCTCTATTTTACAGGCAGCTCGATATTTATAGCAACTGCAGGGAGGCTCTTCTCATCCCTCAGTTCTCCAAAGCCACCTCCCAACGAAAAGGCAGTGAAACAGTCTTTCTCCCAGGCAAGGTTCTTTGCCTCCCTTATTTTTCCCTTGAAGACACCTCCCCGTCCCCATCTCCATCACAATCACTCCTCTAGGGAAGCATCAATTCTTTAGATTAAGAGGACATTCAAGTGGCACCAATGGGCAGCCAGAGGGCTGTGCCTCCCTCAGGACTCCATTTCCACCTCCACATCACCCAAAGAAAAGAGATTAGACAATGAAGAACATTCTTTCAAGACTCTCTGTCAGGAAATGGATTAAGAACTGAAGCTCACAGAAATAATAAACTGAGGAAAACTCTCCATTTTTGGCAATCTGGAAAGAACAAATCCAGTGTTTCTGTAGACAACATAATTGCATTTTGCAGCACTACCTTTCAGATTTTCTCTTTTGTTTAAAAACATTGTGAAAGCCTGACACAAAAATCAAATCTTTTTGATGCACGAAAATGTAATAGAGAAACACACCTATGCACAGATTTAGAAATGCCACGTAACACAAACACCAGCACAAAGCTTCAGCTGCTTTTCATAATATTTAGAACCATTTCAGCATCTCCATAAAGCAAGAAGTGATGGTCTCATAAAAGACATGCCATTTTTCTTGCAGGAAGCAGTGTGTGAGCCTTCCCCTGGGCTGTGCCATCAAGACAGACACAGTGATTGAATGCACCAGGGAGGTTTGCAAAATGACTTGGAAATAAAGTACTTTGCTGTGAAATAGGATACATCCCTCACAGTCCCCTCCAGCAGGCAATGTGCCCTACAACAACCTGAGAGCTCTGCTCCTGGATTCCTGGGGAGCTGCACACTGTTCACTCCCCTCTCCCTCTGCTCTCCATCCTCCCCAGGCTTCACTGAGTGGAGGCAGAAAACAAGAGACAAGACTTGCACATCAGCACAGCAATCCTAAAACGTGTTATCATGGGATCAGTGCAGCTGGGTTCTGATTGCTATCGCACTGTCCTGACAATGAAGTAACAGTGGGGTATTTCTGGTGTGCCCCAGACCGGTGTCACATGAGAAACAACTCCTTTTTTGAGCTGCACTCCACTTCACAGCCAGCACTGTGTGGAGCCCAAATGCCAAAAGCAAAGTTCATTCCCATCTGTAGGGAGTGAGGTCAGAGTTCACAGGCCTGAACACTCTGGGTCCTTTAACTCAGCAGGTTAAAACTACTGCAGGTGAGGGTTAAAAATACAGTTAAAGAAATGGTACCAGTTTTAATTCTTCCAGTTTGGGATTGTTGCTTGAGGTGGGCTTTATGAGTTTCTTCTTCTCACCTATGGAAGGAAGCAAACAAGAGGCATCACCATTATCAGATATGACTAATGCAAGCCTGTGGCCAATGTGATATCAGCTTGACATTCTCAGTATCACTAACTGCCATATGTAGAAACACTGTCAATTTTTATTTTAACTGATCCCTTATGAGTGAGACAAGGGTTTATCAGAAATTATGCTTCAGTTGAATTCAACCCAGTAAGATCTAGATGGGAAATTCTGCAAGGAACAAAACAAAAGCTGGTCAGATCCTTATGTGTGAAATTTCAGTTTGATTTAAAGAACCAGCTGTGTGTTGCTCCCTCATGATCTGTCTCTCCAAAGAGTCAGCAGCCAAATTGCACACCCTGAGCTTATTCACTGCTGCTGGACCCATGGGATCACTGCTGGGAAACACACAATCCATCTGTACTGCACATTTTCTGTTTGTTCTTTGGAATTTTCTGTCCTGGTTCCCAAAGCACACACCTTTAGCAATGACATCCTCAGTTAGGAAGTGATCAAGTGTAGAAGGCTGTGTAAACACATTTAAAAAGTCTTGATCCATTGTCTTCTCTCACTCCTGGTAAACTGATAAAAAAATATGGGGGGAAAAGGAAAATGAGTAAAGGCACAAAAAGATCAAAATTAGTGCTAAGAAGAAAATAAACAAACCAAAGAGGTTATTTATCAGTTATTATTTCATGACCAGTGGACTTCAGATTTAAAAAAAAAATCTGAAAATATATTTAAATGCAACTAAGAAGAAGCTAAAACCAATTTCCATTCTTTCTGATAATCACTGAAATGTAGAAGAAAAAGCCCTTAAGTACTAAAACTTGCTTTAATTACACCTAATTCTGTTTTAGCTGTTTTAGATCAGGAAAATCCTATTTCAACTGAAAAAGCTTTCAGTCCCAAGGTATTAATGGGTTTGGGTTTCTCACTTACCTCTCTTCTGTTACTAGAGACAGCCCAGCTGTCTGAAGTGAGATGTTCCTACAACCCACCCCTACAAGCAGAGCAGGACACCTCCAAAATGACATTTCTCTCCCTCACACAGTCCATTAAAGGCTCCAGTCAAAGTGCATTATGAACTTGGATTTCAACAGGGATTTTGACAATCCGGGAATATTGGGAGAAAATAGCAACTGGATGCTTTTGCACATCAATCTGGTAAATCAGATTGGTACAGAATTGCCAGCAAGGCACCAGGAGAAAGGGTCGTGAGGGAATTAATCTCATTATGGTGGCTGCAAAACTGAATGCTCTCTCTAAAAAGGTGCTTGATAAAATAAGATAGGAGGAATTGAGTCATTTAGTGCCTGAGGAACAACTGAACTCTTGGAGATAAGACTGCCCTGAGAGAGAAAAGTTAATTAATACAGAGCAAGCTGAGGACAACTTACTTTTAAATTGTGTTTCTGACAGCTGTTATGCCTTGGGAAGTCGTGCTCCTAGTGGTAATTGTCTGTGTAAACCACAATTTACACTCACTCAGCTTTGCTGCAATACTCTCAGTTTCCTCTATCTGCACCTCCAGTGATATGTGGTGCCTGCCACATTCCTTGGGCTCTCTTTGCCCCAGGACCCCAAAACATCAGAAGCCACTCTAAAATTTGGAAATCCCTGAGGCAAGGCCTGAAATTCACAGTTTGCAGTAGTGTAATATAATTTCCTTTGTGTCCTCAGGCCTGTGTGCCAGTCAGTGTTAAAACTGCTCCCCTGGGTTAAGACTAACTTGCCTCTGCACCCAGAAGCAGAACTTTAAGGGGGGGAAGAAGAACCTCCAAGACCATAAGCAGAGCAAGACACTTCCCTAAAACACTTCAACAGGCTGCAGCTCAGCCTTGCTGAATCAAAACTGGGGTTCTGGGCATTAGAAGCTGTCAACCTATTTATTCTCCATGAACTTTCCCTTCATCCCTTGAATAGGTGCCTCTCACACCACTCAGCACCTCAGAGCTTACACTCTGAAAAGCTTACACTCACTGGAAAAGCACTTGTAGTGCCTTTGGTCATCCTGGTTGCCCTTCTGAGCATTCTCCAGCATTATCACAGCCTTTCTGGAGTGCCAGGAACTAGACTTAGAGGTGCCCTGCAGCATTCAGGGTGTTCTCCCTCCCTCTCCTCCCAATTCCTGACACTCTTTGCTTCTTTGATGGAGCTGACACTTTAATGGATCTATCTATTATATCTCCAGAACCTTATTCCTGAGTGTTAGACACCACTCAGAGCACACCCATCATTTATCTGTAGAGCCAGCACTGTTTCACCTCACATCTATCAATATTGATTTCCCACAGGCATTTCTGAGCCTGAGAACTGCACTTCTTTAGCATTTAAAAGCCTCATTGCTCATTATTAATAATTAGCATTCACAAGCAGTCCTTCATGGGGCATGAGGCTTGGTCCCAGATATCCCTGAGGTACAATATAAAGAATTAATGACCAGTGGCCTCTGGCTTACAAATTACCTGCAGAATACACACAAAGCACTTGCCAACCATTTCAGCTGCTTCATTTCCTGCCTGAAAAGACAAAAGCCCTACTCTGCATCAGCTCAAACACATCTCCTAGGAACACTTGTCTAGATCACACGAAGGAGGGAACAAAAATCAAGTGGGAATGCTAATAGTAGTATTTCTGCCTTCAGAAGACTAGAGTTAATAAATAAATCAGAAAAAAATCGCCCAGTTGAAAACTTACTTTTTACTTCCCTGTTCTGTGCCAGACTTTTCAAGACTCATTGCTGCTCATTAGCATCAGATGTTCCCTCAGCAAGAACAACCCACGTGGACACAAAACGTCTCCCGGAGTTAAGAAAGGAGTCCCTTTTCCCAGACTTACTGTTCCTGCAGCAGCTCTCCCAGGATGTCCTCAGGGTGTGTTTCTGGGCCTGCAGGGCAGCAGGAGCTCAGGGAGGGTGTGAGGGGGAAGTTGTGCTGTGTGGGGCCGACTGCTCCTAAAACCGAAACCACCGGGATGGGGAACGTCATTGTCCGTGTGCTCGGCCCCGCTGCACAACACAACAAACACAGGCACAAATGCAGGAAACATGCAAGTCCTGAGACACCAGGGAGCATTAGAATGAGATGATCACTCTGGCACGGCACTGCCCAGCACGGCTCTTTGCTGCTCTGCCTCTGGGGACACTCACAGGGCACTTTTCCTTTGCCTGGAACAATAAACCAGCCAAGAACAGGCAAAGTCATCACCACGCTCCATTACACCTTTTCCTCAAGGTGCTTTGAGTTTGTAAAGCAGAGCAGCACTGCTCTACCTTCCTGGAAGAGAACTGTAGGCAGCAGATTAACTCGTTTGTCCTTAGAGATCCTTAGAGTGAGGCACAGCAAGGCCCAAAGCACTCACCTGAGACCAGAGTCATCTCCACTGGGCTGCTGCTGCTCTTCCTCCCTTTTTACATCATTGATTTAAGAGGAAAAGCTTCCTACCCTTTCCCTGGACATTTCTTGCAGGCTCCAGTAAAATTTGTTAACCCTCCCAGCAAGTAAAAGCAACTTTGCAGCCCTCCATGAGCCCTCAAATGAGGCGGCACAGACCCACACTAATTGAACACTCAGGGGACTGACTCCTGTGTTTAGCTCCAGCCCAAAGGCAAGAAAGGACAAAATGGGATAAAGTGGGTTGAAAACGGATTTCCAGCTGCCATGAATTCTAATTAACCAAGAACTTAACCCAAAATCCTGAATCAAAGTGTAAATACACTGTTTTCTAAGTAGGCAAAAGCACATCAATACAACAAAATAACCAAGACCCAGAGTAGCCTCTTACCTATTCAGAAGTTCATGCTGCAGTCTAGACATGGAGTAAAAAATGTAAAAAGTAGTTAAAAAAAGTAAAAAAAAAAGTAGAAAACATAGTGCTCATTATTTGTTTATTTGAATAAATAGTACAACTGCCACAAACCATGCAATAACACTCCTGCTGTGAATCTGAGCAAACATAGCATTGCATTGTAACTTGCTTACAGTACACAACTCTTCTCACTGAGCTGGACGTCTCCAGCGTGTGACAAGTCCAGAATTTTACCTGCAAGGCTACTTTTTTTAGTAGTTAGAAATCCAGGGGAAACACTGTTAAAAACAGTAGAAAAGACTCTTAAAAAAGACATTAATACTGAAAGCATTGGGTTGTGGGGAAGAGGGGTAAGAAATCCTCTAAGGTTTAAACAGATTAACAAGAAAATCTGCCACTGTTAGTTTTTCACTTTGAAAAAGAGAATGCAGCTGAGGAGTGTCTAAGCTGCCTCTGTGGAAATACAGCTCAAAAGAACTGAGTGTGTCCAGTAGATGCACCTAAAAGTCAAGTTGTATGGACTGGAAAAGACAGACATTCATTAAATACTTGAAAATGTGGAAGAGCTTTAATGCTGCAGAGCACTCAGCACTCCAGATGAACTCAACAGGACTGAGATCTACCCTCCTGGCACCCAGGGAACACGTGGAAAACCCCAGTGACACAGAGAGGCTGTGAGTAACATCTTTAACACTGACTCAGGTTTTTGAGAGGAAAGCAATTATCACACATGTGTAACAAAGGCACAACAAAAGCAGGTGTTCGGAGCTTTATCAACATTGCTCTTCCTGGAAAACGGACTGATTGGGAAGAAGCTCCAGTTTAATTTGATCCACCCTGCTCACAGTGCTGCCAACAATAAATACAGTGACTACAGCAGCAGGCAGCTGGCTACACACAGCAAGGAGCCAAGGAATGAACATTTCCCTGTGCAACATTCACAAACAGGCTTAACACCAGGACAGAAGGTGGTGTAACACCTGCCCCAAACCCGCAGTCCTGGCTGACAGGGATATTGATGAGATTGATTTGTGAATATCTCCTTGTTATTTTCTGTTTGGTTTTGATATTAATACTGCTTGCAGGTCCAACAACTAGACTCTCTGGAGGCCTTCCCAGCAACTCAGAGAATATAAAGAGCACTGGCACTTCCACATCACCTGAAGGGAGGTAGGTGGAGTGACAACTCTATCAGACTTGTTTCCCAGAGCTAACACTGGATTAAACTACAAGTCTGAGAGACCTCTCAGTCCAGTCACCTCCCAGGCCCATGACACCCTTATGTCACAGCACAGAAGTCAGACCAATTTCATTAACTTGCCAGCAGAGCTGACCCACCAGCCCCCTGCAAGTCTCCTGTGTAAGAACTGCTGGTGTTGTGGTAGAGTTTAGTGGCCCCATCTGAACTCCAATCTGCTTGTTCCATACTCTGCATAAACAGCCACAGGTCAGCTCCTTCCTGAAGTACAGGCAAGCAAAGATTCCCTGGAGAACCTCACAGAGCACATGAGATCTGAACTTTTCATGCCAAGAAAGGGCAACTTCCTTCCATCTTTGTTTTACAGGTGTGAGGGGAGGTGGCCCAAATAATTGAAATACTAAAACTCAGAACCCAAAAATACAAAACAAAGAAGCGGAAGCCCATTTCTCTCCCTCTGAGATGAAAAAGTTATTTAGAAGGGAAGGAGAAAATCCCAGTTGTAAAATGATACCATTCAAATGTTTCCTCTGGAACCTGAGTTCCAGGGTAAATAATGTTTGGTGTAAGAAATCCATTTTTAGGGAAAGAATATGCCTACTTACAACAGGATCCAGGTGAGCCCACGGAACAGAGCAGTACTGCCTGTCTGTTTAAAAAAGCCTGACCCCAGAACCACAGAGCTGCCAGCAACTCCTGCAGGAATAACCTCACCATTAACTCAGCTACATGAAATGAAGAACCAACCTTTAAACTGCCAAGCTCGTTATTCCCTGTGTTTCAGAAAGGACTGGGAGCAAAATGCATTAATCCAGCCTGTGCCTGCTGGACCAGCTCCTGACTGACCTGATTGAAGCTTAGTGGGTAACTGTGGCTGTAGCTACCAAATTTCTCCTAGAAAAGAGATGAAATAAAAATAGACATCAAAAGATTAGTTGGTCATCCCATTGCAAGACTTATTCTGTGTAAACACTGAATGGAAATAACACTGAGTAGAATGAGGTGAACACAAAAACTGAAGCTTTTGCCATTTGCTTCAGACAGTGCCTGTAATTCCCCTCAGCCCAACCCACCCAACAGAACACATAAATCCTTATTTAACAGAAAAGGCTCAGCTTCTAAATGAATTCCAATGCTGATTTTCTACTGCTAACACTTAAACCTGGAAAATCATCAAGTGCCAGCTACAAACAAGGAGTGTACAAAAGAAAGTCACTGCAAAATCAAAGAGTCTCCAGCCATGAGGAACGTCTTGTGTCTTCCCTGCCTATTAAAGTAAGTTAGTGGTATCTCTCCTTTATCAAAAGAACACTGGTTGATTATAGCAAAGAACAGATCTTCTGGCAAAAGTGTGAAATATCTACACATTTTCAAGTGACCTAGAGAATACACATGCACTACTTTTAGTGGGATATTCATACAAACAGCTACAGACAGACCACATCAAGTGTAGAAAAACTGCATGAAGTGTAGCGTAAGGCACAGTGGGACGTGCAGAGGGGGAGTTTATTGTCATTTCTGCCTCTGGAGAGACCTCAGCAGCTTCCAGGGTCATTCAACGTTCTTGTACTTGGTGAACAGGTTGTACAGAACCCTGAGGGTAGACTTCAGGTCCAAGTTGACAACATCTGTGGGGGAAGAGGAGAAATCCTTCATCTGCATTTTGCTTCCCCTCATTTGTCCTGAAGGGAACTGAGGTCCCTGAATCTCTGAGCTGGTGGAATCAGCAATAAAAACCCCCACAGAGTTTGTCCCACATGCTGCATTTCCTTCATGATCATACAATCACAGAGAACTTCTGTGGGGAATGGAAGAAAGGTAATTCCCTAAAACTGGATACAGAGAAAGTCTGCTTTGTCAGAGACCTGGGCCAAAGGCAGTGAACAAGGAGTCACACCTCTCCTGAGGTACTGACCCTCACACAGCCACAGCTCTGCAGGGATAGAAACCATGAAGAAACAAAGCAGGATTTCTTAGCAGACCCAAAGCTTTCTATTATTTAATATCCCTTAATATCCAGGGAACAGGTTGTGGAAATTCCGCCTCCACTCCTTGACAATGCAGATTGGTGGCTAATTGCCTTCACTGTGGCAGAAATTATATTGTAATTGCAGTCTGACATTTCCCTAACTTTCAGACCTTGTTATGACTTTGTTTGCTGCATTAAAGAGTACAGAGTATGAGATGCATCCTCCCTGTGTGGGTGATTACAGTGTTCCTTATTGATCACTGTCTAACAGGCATTCCCAAAAATAAGCATGTTCTCAGCCTCCTGGTTCTTATTTTAAGATGGAACATGCACAGTCATAACATTACCAACAGCAACTAATAAAATGTTAACTGGAAGTGGCCATAAATCAGAAAAATAGCTTCAAATATTCCACTCATTTAAAACTCGCACAGTCCATTAACATTAATCCATTAGAAGTAGAATTCAGCACCAAGCCCTGCTGCTGGCCCAAGGCACTGAATTGGGCTGCAAGAACAGAGACAGGGAGATGATGTGGATGCTCCTGTTTTTACTTACACCTGTGCAAAGACACACACAAATATTTAACAAGGCCTCTTTCTTGTAAGCACTGCAGAGACCATGGGCTACAGGAACAAAAATTCTGTTTTGCTCTAGACAACAAAACAAACCCTCACAGTTTGTAACACCAGGACTCAAAATGGCTCATTTAGCAGTTAGAAAGTTTTAATTGCCCTTTTTATCCCTAGTGCAAACAACAGTGCAGACCTCATCATTAATTAATTTCAAGGTTCAGAGACTTTAAAGGGAAAACTCAAGTTTTTCCACGTTTCATTGCTGGCTCCCAAGTCCACATAAATCAAGAAGATAAGTTTGCTGCTCGTTCTCCTAAAAAACCTCAAAAGCTTTCCAGTCATCTGTCACTGAAATCTGATCACAGGAATCCAAACTCGTGCTTGCTGTGAGAATTATGAGAATCAGACCATGAAGAAAAGCTTTCTGCTTGGACTGTCACTGAGAACACCAGCTGAATTTATAACACAGCCCTGGACAGCTCTGGAGTGATTCACTAAAACCAGGCTCAGACACCTCAGTGAGTCTCCTCCAGACAAGAAACGGGGGTTCTAAGGCTGTACCCCAGGCACAGGCAAGGAATCCTTTGGAGAACTGCCAAGGGGCTCACTTGGAGCTGCACTTGGAGGTGCTCCTGCTGCTGTCTTGGAGTGGAACTGCCCTGGAAATGCACCTGCTCCTGTGTCTTCCCACACAGTTTAAAGCCCAGCCATACCTTCAGGGCGAGCCTTGGGTTTCTTCAGCCCTCCATCCTGCATCAGCTCAAAGGCAAAGGACACATTATGGACCTGGAAGAGGTCAAGTGTGTAGAAACTCAGAGTTAAACAGGCACTAAAAGCCTCGAACCAATTTTTTTTCCAAATGCTTTATTCTCTTTACATTTGACATGGAAAATGGTAATTCTGTTAAAGTCAGTATTGAACATTCAAAAGAAATGAAAGCTTGTAGGGTAAGTATTTACTTTTGACGTAAAGGAAGTAATTTAAGATTTCCAAACATTCAAGTGTAAAAATGTGACATGAACCAATAAAACCCCATGAAGCTCTGAGCTCAGTCTCTCTGGTAGAGGCCAAAGCTCCCAGAAACAATTCCAAGATATGGACAAAAAGGAAAAATGAAAGAAAGTGGGGGGTTTTCTTTTAATGTCTCATTTGAGGAATGAACATTATGATTTACACACGATGTGCACAGGAGATATTTTGTCCACACTTACTGAAATTTCAGCAAGGTAATTTGCAGTATGAATTCTGTGCAGTTTTGTTACTGCAAATACCCAGCAAGGGGGGAGAGATTTAATTGCAGCAACTCATCTTGAAAATCAGGGAGTTCTGCACACAAAGCTCCCCTACAACAGGGAAGAAAGGCCATTTTCACTCATGCTCATCACTCAGGACTCCATTAATCTCTTTTTACCTGCTGCAGTTCCTACTCACTGATTGTGAAAAGAACAATCACAATAAACTTGAAAATATCTTTTCTTTCCCAAAACCACAGAGCCTGTGTCTCCTTCTTTGATTTTAAAGCCTCAAGGCAGAGTCTCCACACAGATCCACAACATTACAACATTATCAGGAATGCTTAGGAATTTATCTTATGAATCCTTAGGAATTTACACCATTAATACCAAAATTGTAACTGAGCAGGTGCTGGCTGCAGTCAGCACCCTGCATTTCTCCAAGGGCAAACAAGGGATTAAAAAAAAGGCAAGAGAAAGGCCAACAAGGCACCCTTGCACACAAGAACACTCCAGTACTGCAATCTAAAAAATCACTTGGATTATGCAAAGCACTGGTTCCTGATTTATTCATTCTGATCATTAATTTATTCATTTATTATGTGTTGTTCGATGCTGGTTAACAGAACACCTTCCTTCCTAAACCATGGGGAATTCACCCATTTGTTTCACAAACAACTTTTGGTGGGTTTAACTCTCAAGTGTCTCAGCCAGTCCCTCTTTGCTACAGCCCCTGGAGAGACTATTCCAGGTTCTGCTTTACCTGGCACAGAGAGAAAGGACACACTGATGGGAAAAGCAAAAAGCAACAGAACCTGGAGTTTCTACCCACCTTCTGATCAAAACTTTCAGGTGTTAAGTAGAAGTTGTGAAGTGGAACAAAATAGTCTTCAAGGAGACCCATGAGCAAAACCAAGTAAACACCATCTGCAAACTGAAGAGAGATGCTGATGACATTCCCAGGAGAGGGAATCTGTTTGCAAATGAGCATTCCTAAACAAAGGGCTTGGCCCAAATGATGCATTTGGATTTCTACCCGTTTTTTGCTGACACAGAACTGGAAGGTGGCTCAGGAGTCACCAAGTGATCCTTTCAGTCATGGAAGGAATTGACAGGAAGTGTAACAAGGATTTAGGGCTTTGTTCCATCTGCTCCCTGGATTCACCTTGTCCTGGAGTCACCAGTGCAGATGAGCAAGAGACATTTTCTCAAGAGCCTCTTGACAGAGCTGCTCTCCTGCCTGTTCTCTAAAGAACAGGAAAACCCACGGGACACAAGGCTCTCTCTCTACATCTGGGAGCATTATTTCCCCTCCTCTCATTTCCTGAGCAAAACAAGGAAGCCCAGCAGCAACTGCTACAGCATTAACCCTTGCAACAGCCTGTGCCACTGACTGCTTTAATTACATACATGCTGTAAATACCTCTGAGCAGAAGATATTCAAAGCAATTCACCTGGGAGTGAACTACAATTTGTATTCCTTAGTTGTGCAGAGTATTTGGTCTGAAAAAAAGATCTTTATCTTCAGCCAGTTACCTATTTACTGGGCTATTGAATACTCTGGGTTAGGGTGTATCTGTCTCACATTCATTTTACTTGCTTGAGGAATCCTGCCAGTTTCACTACAGTATTTAAAGAAGCTTTTTTTTACCTTAAAAAAACCCTCAAAATAATTCCCTGGGAAACATGTTTGCACATGAAATACTCCCAGTCCTACTACTACTGTACTTGGTCATTTCAAACACAGTCCTTCTTAAATTGTGTGTGTTGGACATTCAAATCCTTCCCCCTTCATCAGAACATGAAATTAAGTGTGTACTGCCACAGGTAGGAACTTTAACTTCATAATTTTTTTTTCCATAGTGAAAATACATTGTTTACAGTTTCAGCAAATAGAAAATAATATCCTGTATGCTTGTGTTCATAGTGTTCAGTGCTCCTGCCAGACAGGATGGTTACTAAGGGGGGGAATACCATGTTATTCTAACAGACTTCTCACTTGTGCACAGACAATCAGTTCCACAACAAGGTTTCATGGAGTGAGGGCCTAGATTTGCAATTTATACAGATTACACACAAGAAGACAAAGACTCCTACCTGGGTTTCCAACTCTGTTACCTCCAGGTTCAGTTTATTCAGGTGTTTGTTGACAAAGGTGATCAGAGACTGTAAAAGAGAGCAGCAGAAACAGAGGTGTGAGGCACTGCCCCCAGTGCCTACATGAAAGGATTAACATGCAATCCTTTAAGACTTTTTTGAAGCCTAATAAACATGTGTGCTACAAATAAGTCCCTAAAAGTGAAAACAAGTCAGTCAGAGAGTGGTTTTTGTTGCACCATGTTCCAGAACTCACCAGATGGTGCTATTACATACAACTTACTATTAGACTTAACAGCACAAAGCAAACTTTAGTGTCAGAAAAAAGCTGTGGTGACAGCAGTGCTTGGAGATGAAGCAGTGGGTGCATTTAGTGCCCACACTCATCTTTTCAGGTTCCTGGAGATCTGCAGCCCCTCTTGCAACACGTCAAAAGGGACACAGAGCTGGGTGTTATCACTTTAAACAGAGTTAACTTAGTTCTCTACCAACTCAAAAAACACTCTCCTAGAAGACACTTCGGACTGGAAAGGCAAAATCTCCCAGAGCATTATTTTCAATGCACACACCCTCCATTTCATACCAATTTTCCATGAGCTTTGCATAGGGCTGTTCTAATCAAGAGCTTAACAGCCACACACAACTATCAGATGGAACAACACAGGGTCTCTTCCTCATGTGTTCCCAAAAACCAGAGCTGGCAGAGAGAGACAAACAGCTACATTACCCCTCTGGATGGGGTGCTGAGAGATGGTGCTCAGCCTTGGAGGACAAACCAGGGGACCAGGAGAGTTACTGTGAAGCAGAAGAGCCCTGGGACAAAAGCAACTCTTCTATAAAAGCTTTAACTTTAGCAAACTTACTTATGGGTGAACTACATGTTAAGGCACTGTGGCAAATGTCCCTTGGCTTTGAAACACTGGTCTCGGGAGATAAACATCCTTTTCACTACTCCAGATCCCCCTGCTGTTATTTTTGCTGGATGTTTCTGAATGTCTTTCCCAAAGCATAAGGTGGAAAATAAAGCTGGGGTTTTGGTTTTTACCTTCTTGACCACGCTGAGTTTGTCTGGTGCGTGATCAAACAGTGTGTCAAAGGCATCGCGCTCTGGGTTCAGGGGAAAAAAAGAAAGTCAGTACAATTCCAACAGCCAAGCATGGGAAACAGGCTGGATGTCCAAAGCTTAAAGGTTTTCCTTAGGAAGACATGGAACAGAGACCCAGGCTAACAGTTAACACCCTGTTTTGGTGTCCAGCTAAATGTCAGAGCAGATTAACCTGGGAAGTTCAGAGTAACTGAGAATCACCTCTCAATAAAACACATCATTCACTGATTTCCCTTCTTTTGCCATTCACAATTAGTGCAGCGAAAGGAAAATTAAACTGAATCACAAATTTTGACTATGCCCCAATCTGAAATCAAACAATAATTACGGTTGCATGCACCACTCAGCATCAAAGTCAGATATTAATGTGGATGATTTAAAATTACTGAGAGTACCCCTGACTTGAGTAAAGCCTAAAACTGAGCTGAACTGACACTGATTCAGCAATGTATGAAGAGCAAAGCTTACAAACAGCATGAAGATTTAAACTGAGATCTTCAAAATGTTGTGTAACAACATCTAATCCAATCTATGTTTACAACAGAGTTTGTAAAAGCTTTTCCAAGATCAAAACCTCCCCCCAAACACATTCCAACCCCATGGAATTGCTCAACCCATTGTCTCGATCTGCTGAAAGAAAACAGAGCAGATTTCTGTGCCTGACACACAGAATAGTAATTAAAAAAAATTTCAGAGTCAGCTTTGTAACTTACCAAATCTGCCCATCATCATCCTGCAAGGGAGAGCATCCAAAACCATCAGGTTAGTTCAGGAATAATCACTTTAAGAAGATAAGAGTATGGTCTTAACAGCCTTTTTCTGTGAGATTCTTCCTCTTTTCCTGAGGGCCACCCACTTCTGTGGAGTCAGGAGGCTGAGCATGTCCCAGACCAGACCCAACCCGTGCAGGAGTGTCCCCAGAAAACACCAGGAATGCCAGGGAGGCACATGTGAAATCAATGGAAAGGCATCATTACGTTTTACACACAATTACATTTCACAAATAATGATGAATTCTTGCCCCTAACGGTTTCTGTGATGTAGAGGGAATGAAGAAATGTACTTTTATCTATATTTTCCACAAATATAGTCATCAGTCACTAAACCACACAGCTTATAAGAAGCAAAGTTATCTATCCCACTTTAACTGCTTTCTCTGAAGCAAGAAAACACACATCATGTGGATTTTGTGTAAATAAAACTGCCAAATATGAAATATTACACAAAGCCAGTGACATCAGCAGACATGCAGATGTTTATCAGCTGAGAATCAGGCCCTGATTTGCACAGAGGAACCTGAAAGTATTCAGTGAATGCTGGATTTTGCTGATCCCTGCATTTTCTGCAGCTGTTCTTGTATCTGGGCGCGCAGCACATTAGACAGCAAACCTCTCTCCATATTGTGTAACATTAGATAGCTCCATAAAATATATGTACAAACACACATGAAAACATCTAAACCTCGGTGTGCAGATTACATCTGACAAACCACATCTGAAGGGGAGGACAAGCCAAGTGCATTGTTCGAGAGCACAGGAGCGAGGGGGAGGAATTTTGGCCCACAGACCTGAGACACAGCTCTGATCCTCCAGAAAGCCCACTGTGAGACCTTTAATGTCCACACAGGGATGTTATGATCTCATCTCTGAGCGTTTCCATCTGAGAGATCTCCCCCACTGAGCTCAGCCACACGGTGCCTCATTGCTCTTCAAAGGCAGGGGAAGCTTTGCCAGCTCTCCAGGGAGCCAACACGCTGATAAACTGAGGGAGGGCTCCTGGAAACCCCTCTCACAAAAGCTGCCTTCAGGCCACGTGAGAGCAGAGCTCAGCTTTTATTTGCAGCCAAAACTCGTGTCTAGCCTTCTCCTTACAAAAAGGGCTGTAAAAACACAGAGCAAAGTAAACTGCTGCAAACAATTGGAGAGGGAAGGCATCTTTTGATTCAGTTTGGTTTTGCTGAGCTCTAGTCCTGAGGTACTACTGAAAACAGAGGTCTTTGACATACCTCTCAAAAGCGAAGTGACACCTTGTTAAAACATCCTTATGGTTTTCACGGGGTAGCACCTCAGTTTTGAGAGGTCTGCCAAAGAACTGCCTTCTGTCAAACTAATTCTACCTTCAAATATCTGCATCAGCCCTTCACCTCAGAGAGGAAACACAAAGGTCACTTTCCATTCTGTGACATAAGAATTTCCAGAGGACTCTTCCCTTTTGTATCCTGTTTCCACAGACCAAGTCATTTCTATATAGATAAAAAAATCACCACACTAGGGAATTTTGTTACTTTAGCAAGGATGGGGCAGAGGGGGAGATGAAATTTATCTTCCATCTTTATAAGTGGCCTCTCACAGGCACCGGTGACACGCTCCAAAGCTCAAGGGTTGTGTGCTTACTCGGTTGTGGTGGTCAGCTCCTCTGAAACATGAGTGGTCTGAAGGAGGCCTTCTCGTTTCTGCAAAGGAAGGTGGAATTAATAAAGCAGCAGCTCATCAGGGGCTCTGCAGCATTCAGCAACTTTCAGAGGAGGACACTGGATGAAGCTGGAACAGCTCTGCAGAGGTGAAACAGCTGAGGGAGGAGGACTCACTGCCAGGACAGGGTGAATGTGTCAGGCTGGCAGCCAAAGGGGTGTTTGGGAAATGCACACACCCCCCTGCATTTACAGCCAGATAACTCACTATCAATTCTCCTCCTGAGACCAGAGTCAACACCGTGCCTGGAACTCAAACCAGAGTGTTTGTCAGCCCCTCCTGACATTCCCTGAGGGCAGATGTTCATGTCACCACGTCAACCAACACTTTGACACAAGTGGCAGCCTGACCCCCTGGAGGTCTGGGGCACAAAAAGCTCAGCTAGTTATTTCAGAGCAAATAGTGTGTCCCTGACACTGGGTTTGTTCTCCCTGGGATAACGTTCTGCATGAATAAGGAGTCTCCAACCCAAGAGAGAGTTAATATGTGGGGAGAATCAGTTTCAAAACAGTTCAGAGGCTGGAAATGCTTCTACCTGTGAAAAACTGAACATCTCTGTGGGTGCCTTTCAGAACTATGGGTTAGAGCCTCATGTCTGAATGGAGGAGTTTCTTTCCTCCTTTCTCTGTGCTCAAAAAGCTGACACAAAGAGCTCAAATCTCAGCAGCCATCTAGGAACCAGGCCTGTCAGAATGACTTATGGCAGGGCTAATAAAGCCTGATAGCTCAGGTAAGCAGGGAAACCACCCCTCCCAGGCACAGGCTCTGCACACATTTTCCATCTTAATCATTCTCACCAGCTGAACCCCAAAGCAAGGACTCATCAGGGAGAACAGATCTGAAGAGAAACACATCCTTCCCCAGGAGCAACCTAAGAAATAAACACTGAAATCTAAAAGCCAGTAAGAGGAACTCCTGCCCTTCCACTCCCTGCTCAGGGGGCCTGGCAGAGAGCAGGGTGGGAGGTGGGCCTGGATGCTGCCAGCTGGCCACAGCCCCTCAGTCCCTCTCATCCCAAATCCCATCCTGCTCCCCTGAGGGAGCCATGGCTCAGGGCCAGGAGGCTGCTGGAACCAGCCAGGATAACAGCACAGATGGAAAAATGAAGAAGCTTCTGACAGGGCAGTGTTTTCTCACACAGAAGGCAATGTTTCTATGCCACCCCATCACGTCTCTGCTCTATTCACAGAGGGGTCTGGACCTTCCAGGCACCACACACCCCGGGGAGAAGATGCTGTAACCTGTGAACAAAAGCTCAGTAAGGGCTGAGTGGTGAGTAACACTTCCAAATCCCAGACAGGAAGAGGAATGCATGCCAACCCTGGTGGAAAAGGCAGCATTTCTGGGTAGGCCCCTGCCCACACAGCCAGCTGAGCTCCCTTGGCCTTGCAATCCAAAAGGAAATGTCATTCTTAGATAAAACCTTGATTCCACTGGCACCACACACATTCATTCTCTCCATCCTGTCTTACCTCTGACCTTCCAGTCTGCAACTCAGACTAAAAGAGAATTGTGTAAAAACACAAATATCTGAACTAGAAGGTCCACTTAAAACCTTGTTTGGCTGGGACACTTCTTGTCATGGTCACACCATTTCCTATTTCACACAAAAAGCAGAAAGAAAACTAATTCTGGAGGTTGACTTCAAAAAGGCTGAAAGTAACCAGGCTCCAGGAACTCTGCTCTTGGGAGGGGCAATGTCCCAGTGCCCATGATAAAATAATAAAAACAAAAGTGTTTTTCTGCTGGGTTAGTCTTGTAGTTGTTCTCTGCAGTACTGACAGACAGACAGGGGAAGGTTCTTCCTGCCAAGGAAGGTAAAACAAAGGCCTCTCCAAAAAGCTTGTGGAAAATTAAATGGTGCAGGACCAATAAAGGATAGTGTAGTGTTTGACAGATTCAGATCTTTCCCAGACTATAAATCAACTATTTTTAATTAAAGAAAAACAAAACACAGCACCTTAAGGCACCTCTATCAATTCAAGATGCTAAAGGAAAGGAAGAATTTCAGGGAAAGGCAGAATCACCACCACACTGTGGAGATCTGGATAAACACTTTCTGTCATAACATGATCTCATTTTATGGAGCAGGACAGTAAAAACAGGAGAAGAAAAAGTCCAAAACACTTACACAAGCTAATAAGTTACTGTGCACTGGTTGGGGGTGGCTGTGCAAACACACACCACTCGGCTAAGCAGTAACTTGCTGGACCAGAATGACTCTTGTTTCCAGAGTCCTGCAGGGCAGAGGCACCTCAGGCACCTGCAGAGTGTGAGGGCAGTTCATGGAAATGAGACTTAACTAGTCTGGGAGGTTTCAGTGCGGGTGTGCTCTTCCACAATACTCTCACGACATCTTGCATGGTCTCTGTGCTGTGGGGTCAGTCCTGCAAGGCTTGTAAAGAAGTCACTTAGCAAAGCATTTACTAATCTCCTCTAATGCACAGTCAGGCAAGAAGAGGCATTTAAATGAAAACACCTTATGCTAATTTTGTGATCTAGTACGATAGAACCCTAATCATTATTGGGATACATAATAAGAGATCATTTAAGTAATAAATTGATAAGAATAGCAGTAATCTTCTTAATAATAGTTATCTTACTTGGATTAGGAATAATATTAACCTCATTACCATTCTCTTTGTAATTAGTGTAATAAAGGCTAAAAGAAATCCATTTAAAGACACCCATGCTATTGAACCAGCATGTATTTTCAGACCAGACTGTGGATGTTAACTATAGAAATTCAATTTACCAAACAGAAGGCAAAAGTTCTTGTTCCAAAAGAAACCTGCTTCAGTTTCCAGTGTGCCTTGCTTTCCATTTAAACCAGTAAAGCTGAGGAGCTGTGAGCCTTTCCCAGCAGTGGCTCAGGGGGCTGGAACAAGCCTGCTCTTGCAGGGCCCAGCTAAGCCAGGCTTACAGGCAGCAGCTGCCAGAACCAGCTCCAGGACTCCAGGCTCCAGGGCCAAGAGCAAGAGCTTGGAGCCTCTCTGGTTGCAATTAACTCTCACTGCACCCCTGCCCTGACACTTCAGGCACAACCCTGGGCACACAGGGGTTGCTCTCTCTCCTCTCCAGTTTGTGTCAGCCTTCATCTCACCCTGTTTTCCCCTCAGGAATCTCAAGGTGCAGGACCCCAGATGCTCTCAGGAGGTGCCTCCTCTATGTCTCTCCAACAGAAAAAGAGG
The DNA here is from genome assembly GCA_013400695.1 of Neodrepanis coruscans. Taxonomy (NCBI): domain Eukaryota; kingdom Metazoa; phylum Chordata; class Aves; order Passeriformes; family Philepittidae; genus Neodrepanis; species Neodrepanis coruscans. The sequence goes on along the minus strand of VYZS01059031.1, from coordinate 6,743 downwards.
TGAAAACACCTTCTCCACAGGTGAAAAAACCTTCTCCACGGCCTTCCCTCTGTACAGAGGTGGGGGGCTCTGAAGCTTCAACTCAGGGCAAGGAAAGGGAGGCTTTACCTCTCTACCCAAGGTTTTTCCATGACTTAGCAGTTACAGAAGCCACTTCACTGTACTGGGCAGATTTCTAGCATCAGGGTGTGAGAAAATTGTGTATATTTTTATTATCTTTCCAAGACAGTCAGAAGAAATTTAAAAAGAAATTAGTCTCCTATTTACATTCATGTTACTTTATAACTAACTCACCATTCTTAAAATGAAAGAATTACTACAGCAGCGTGGAAGCAGTTCAAAATCACCTCTTTAGGATAATACATTTATTGTGAGCCAGGGAGAATCCATCAATTTCTCATTTACATCACTCCCTGTACACCTCCGGAGCATTCAGGCAGGCAGCCTGGAAAATGCCATTATTTAAATGTGAAACAAAATGAGCCTCTTGCCTAATCAACCATCCTTGTGAGGGGATTCACAATGGCAAAACAGACTCTGAGATCACTTTATCTTCTTTATTCTTGAAGGGAATGGCACTTGCAGAGCCTGCTGCCAGCAGCTGAGCCTGCCTGGGGAGCAGAGCACTGAGCTGAGAAAGGAAGAACCAGAGCAGTATCTAGGGCAGGAGGGAATAAGCCAGGGGTTCCTTAGGTCAGATCTCTTTTCCATATCTAAGGAAAGCTAACAAAAACACGAGGCTGTGAAAGGAATGATGAAAGTCTCTCAGGCACGCCAAGGAAAACAGCATGTCTGAGTCTGCACATTAAGTCACTGGGGAAAAACAACATCAGGCACAGGCTGCTCAGACTAGGGAGATTCTTCATGCTCAAACTCCTGGCTGGGCTGTTTGTGTCTCAAAGGCTTCTCTACAAAAAATGTATGGCCAAAAAAAAGGTATTAAAGTGACAGAAATTACAGGCACAATGCTCTCTTCTAAAAAAAATCCCAGTGCATGTTTTTACCTTGCTACTGCAAGAGCAAATGGTGGCCCCAAACACACCAAAGATTTGCTGCTCTCAGGACCACATTTAAGCACATGCAACGTGTAAATGCATTCCCAGGACTTGGGACTCACTCAGTCATGGGGACACAAATTTCCAATGGATGGGAGGAGCCCAGTACTGCAAGATCAGAGTGCCAGGCCCTGACTTTTGCCCTCAGGTCCTGCCAGGAGCCCATACTCACCCTCACAACCACCACCTGCACAGACACGTGCTCGGGCAGGCGGATGGGGGCGCGGAAATGCATTGCCAGAGCCACCAGCAGGTGAAGGATGGAGATCAGGTTCTTGCCGTGGATTGCTGCAGGGAACAAGGAAAACGAGGCAAGGCCTTACGTTAGACAGCTTTGGGAGAAAGGCAGGGAAAAATGCCTTTGTCATTTTTGTTGTCCTCCTTTTTTGTTGTCCTCCTTCCTCTTTTTTTCTAAATTAATAAGGCCTGAAATACACTTTCACAGGTAGCAAAGCCTAGGTTCAACCCTTCCTTTGTATGCTTAACTTACAAGTCCAGGCTCCTCTCTGTCAATGAAGACAGGCAGCCTCAATCACTGTACTGGAGAACATTAGGATCCCAATCACTGTACTGGAGAATACGGGGGAAAAAATGCTTTTTTGCAGACTTCCAAAGTGTTAACATAAGCTTTCCTGTGAAAGGAAAAGCCACCTGGGAAAAGTGACTTTCCAAATCCCATTCTCACTTTTCAATTGTAACAGGCCGTGCTTGAAACAAGTTACTTCATTTTTCCTACAAATAAGTCTGTCTGTCCTCAAACAAAGCCCAGAGCAGGAGGTGACAGCTCCAATCCACACATGGATGTGATAACAACCACAAAAAAGAAATCATTTTTAAAAACACAGTGACCATGATCCAGCCCCTGATTGCCACCCCCTCCTTGGCTGTGAAGCTGAGACAGAAAACCTGAGCCCTTACAGTCAACATTCCACTTGATTGTCCAGCCATGGGGTCGGAGTAAGTCGTGGACAGCTTCCAGCACCGTCTGCAGCTTCTGTTTCTGGCCTATTTCAGACTGTGTCACCTCTGCCACGTTCAGTTTACGGTCAGCCAATTTCTCTGCATTGGGAACAACACAAAAACCAGGCAGAACCAGATTAAACAAAGTCCTGGGTGGGAAAAAACAAGCACAGACCCCTGGGCAGGGCTGCCAAAGTTTTCTTAGAGAATTATTTTCCTCAGAAAGAAAAATAGCTGGAAGCAAAGCTCTCATCAATATGTGTCAATTGCAATAAAAGGTGATAAAGCTGAACATGCTCATCAATCAGGTGCCAAGATACATTACAACTTTCAGCTAGACATCAGGTTAGAAACAGTATTAATTGTCCCTCCCAGCTTCTTTCGCTGCTGAAAAGCATTTGGCACAACACAGCCTTCATCACATGAGGAATCTGCACAGGCTTAATGGGCTTTTTTTAATAACAACTTAAATTGGGACAAAAAACCCCAGGAAATACTGTGTGAACATGCACTGCAGGTTGCAAAGCTTTATTTCAGGTCAGCTGAAGGTATGGATTTAAGCTACAGCACAGTTTGCACCCCAAAAACCCCAAGAGTCAGACTCATGTGATCCACACCACAGGTTTGTAGTGGCTGAGTGGAACTAATTTAAAGGAGCTCTCTACAAGCCAAGACACCTCTGAATGTTTTCCCAATCAGCTACCAAAAGATGCAAATATTATTTTAGATGTTTCTCTTGTGTGAGCTCACCCAGCAGCTTCTGCAGCACCTGCCCATCATACAGGTCCTCTTCCAGCTGTTTGACAATGATCCTCTCCTCCACCAGCACATCATTAATCCAGTCAATTAGAACCTGCAGGTACAGAAAAAAAGGAGAAAAATGTCTAAAACTGGCTGAAATCTGTTCCTGTTAATTCAGGTCTTGCCAGCACGGCGATTCTGGTGCCCTCTGTTGAAAAACACCTGTATGACAATCCCCATATGCTGAATACAGAAACAATGAAAATCATTCAATCACCTGCAAAACAGGAATGAACAGAAAGAACCTGGGAAAAGAAAAGGACCTGAGTTACATTTTCTGGGTGCCAAAGATAATAATTTGCAAACAGTTGCAGGAAAAAACAGCCTCGACTGTTTCAAGCTGGCAGTGGTGCTTTTTCTTGTTGTTAGGAAAATTAAATTGCTTTTGCAAAAACAATACAGCTCTGTGGGAAATAAGACTAATCACTCATATCTTTGCCTGATCTGAATTTCCAGCTTTAGGTCTGTCCAGTCATGTACCAAACTTTGCCTACACACAGAGCAGAGGGGGTGGGGAGAAAAAGGCTGCTGGCCACAGAGGGAACTTAGTCCAACACTTCACACTGACAAATTGTGGCTATTTTTGGAATATTGTCCATTGTGACAACAACCAACACTTCCAGACATAACGCTTTTCATATGTGCAAGATGATTTAAAGCAGGTATTTTTGCATCCTCAGCTAAGCAGCCCTCAGCAAGGGGATTCCCTGTATGTTTTCTTTAATAAGAGTGAGGAATGAGGCTTTTTGTGTTGCTCTCCCTGTTCCCACACTGCTGCCCAGCCTGTGCCTCCAGTTACAAAGGCTGTGTCCAAATCCCTTCCAAACCCCCAGCCCACAGTGCAAGCAATTCCTATGGCATGAAGCTAAGCAGGAGCTAAACCAACACTTGGTGGGGACAAAGGGATCCTAAAGCAGAGTCAGCAGCAGATCCCTCTGCTGATTCTTTGCCCTGAGATCCAGTTCCCCAAGTGCCTGTGCCTGACAGGGCAGACACACTCAGAATCAGCCAGGGCAGACCACTGGCAGGTCTGACTCTGCTGTGGAAAGAGAGTTGGGCTGGCACCAAGGAAACCAAGTCACACTGCCAGGTTTCAAAATGCAGGAGGCTCCCTTGCTGCTATGGACACATTCTCTCCTTCCCCCTCACAGAGCAGAGAAGCACTTTGAGCTGTAAAAACCTCTCCAGTCCGTGGAGGTCTTTCATTTCAAACTCTGTGGGGCAGGAGGATTTTCCTGCTGGCTGGTTCTGCACAGCAAATTATTTACTTGGGGCTCTTGGAAGATGCCATTAATCCCTGAGGAACAGAAAGCAAGGAGCAAAATGCTCATTTTTTTGCATTATCCAAACTCCGCAGCATAAAGTAGGTTTTGCCAGCATAACTCAAACCTCTGCCTTCCTCAGAGATTCACACCAGCACAGTGTGAACTCACACCAACACAGCTGAGCCTCTGCAGAAACTCTGACTGATGAGGGCTGAGGGCACTCAGACACATTCTCAAGGGATGCTCCAGCCCTCACTTTTATTCCTCCTGAAGGTTTTCAGGTTCTTAATCTGAAAGACGTAACCTTGCTGGGCTATGACATCCAGGGAAGACTCACCAACCCATCTTGAAACCAGGAAAATCCCCAATTGGAAAGCAATTGTAATCCCAGTATCAAGTCTCCTGCATCACAGAGTGCATCTGGTTACTTCCCAGACTCTTGTTCAGCTGAATTATTCAAGATAATATCACTGCTGCACCAGCAAGGAAACCACATCACACTTTAAAAGAGTGATGCAAGGCCTCTGCACCTTTTGAGAGAATTAATGGCCTTAGGTACTAACAAAGAAAGAATGTGCAAATTCACTTAATTTAAAACCACAGAGTAACCCAGGTCAATCAGAATAACCACGAAATTTGAGCACAGCTCCTTCCCAAGCTGGGTTTGATGTGGGTTTGTAATCCTAAAGATGTTATTGCAGTGATAACAACAGATCCCTGGGCTTGTTCTTAAGGTGGCCCAGGGGAGGTTTCCAGAAGGGGATACTCCACATCCCAACCCCCTGTCTGGAAACAACATACACTACCCAAGATCTTCAGACCCACCCAGAGGCAGCTGTGTTGTTGTTTCTCACAAAAATGATTTTTACAATGATTTTAAAACAAAGAGGAGGTGTACTGGGAAGTGGTGGATTCCAGCCAAGCACTGATCCTCACTGTGATAATCACAAGGCTATAAATGGACAGTGGAGCTTTACTCCCTGAGGTTCAGCCTTCCCTTGTCTCTCTCACTGCTGCTTTCAAGCCTTACCTTGAGGAGGACCTTCATCTCACTTTCCACAGACACACTTCAGCAGCAGGTTGCTATTTCTCAGCTGTTTTTAATTGCAGAATACTCCAGCTTACTAATTAGAGATTTCCAGAAGGACAAAACACTGATTTCCTACCTTGATCAGTTCTTTGAACTTGGGGTCTTCTTTTGAGTTGGGGTCAATCATAGTACGTTCCTCATTCTCCTCTGCCCAAGTGAAATTTACCACCACGGTGAGATCCACTGCAAACTCATCTCAGAACAATCCCTAACCATGGAGGGCCTGTCAGCTGATGGACAAATGACAGTGCCCACTCATCATCTCAGCCAGGGGATGTCCAGTGTCAGCCCACTTCAGAGACACACAGAACGGTAACACAGCCCTGCTTCCCTAAAATAAGTTTGTTTCTGCTGGTCTGACCCTGCCCTATGCAAAATGCTTCAGGAAAATCCCTCTCCTCACGTGGGGCACGTTAATATTAACACACCAAAAAGGGCAGTCAACTACTTTTCTCCTTCTGCTCAGTTTGTATTTAAATTCTTCCTGAAAACACCTCTCCCAGATTCCACCCTCTGGAGGAACACAGGGAGTTCATGGCACTACAGTGAGTGCAATTGCTGGGACTTGGGCTGAGAGTTTGTGATTCCACTCTCTGGGTCCCTGAAACTTGTCCCTGTCAGACATGTGGCCCTGAGAGCAGGAACTCCTCAACCTTTGGTGAAGCTTCAAGAATAAAATGACCCCAGTTTTTGTCAGATTTTGCAGGTGTAAGATCTATTTCTTCTGCTGCTGAGAAGAAGATTTGTGAGAAGTGCTCTCTAATTATCAGAAGGACAAGTGCGAGAGGCACAAAGAGTAATTTTAGAAGGGGTGAAATGTTGGTTACAAAATCAGCTTGAGCTCAGTTAGGCTAAAAATCCCCCCCCTTGGCAGAATTACCTTCACAGCAGCACATATGGACATGTGCATGTTCTTGTGCTACTGGAGACATGGATACCAGTCTTGTGTTTTGAATTCTAGTCCTTTCCTGCAAGTAGCAAACCCTTCATTTGAGCTCCTTGAGAGGCCAAGTGGGAGCTGTGATCTAAATCAGACTATTTCTGGGCCCTGTGAATTTATCTTTAAATGAGTCAGGACACATGACATCCTATGTTCCTACGGATTTCTCAATTCCTTCTGCCACGACAACACTGGATCACCACTGGCCAGGCCATGGCCACACTTTAAATCCTGACTTTCTGCTGCAGTGCCAGATGGTGCAAACTCATCTGACTGTACCATTTCACTGGATCCCTTAGAGTTCACCCCAAAAGTTGGGTTCAGTATTTTCTAGGGCCTCTAATCTTTACTAAAACAAGACCCTTCTATCTGAATGTACTTGAAAATTTTCCATGAACCTATGAAAAAACATTAATTTTATTGCTGCATTTCCGCCCCCCCTCGTCCCTCAAGTTCCTCATTGCTGCCCAAGATGAGTCAGGCAGTCTACCACAAGGAAGTGACACCCACTACACACCCAAAATCCTGCTAACCCTGACCAAAATTTGACCCACAGTGGTACAAGATTCACCACAGACCCCAGGTGATCACGTCTTTCCATGACAGGCCTACAGGAGTGACCCTGAGCCCCT
>VYZS01059016.1:0-20245 GCA_013400695.1 Neodrepanis coruscans | reverse complement strand
TATGGGCAATTAACTATAAAGATCAAAGTTCTTACAGTGGTGAATTGAGATGTCTGCACAAGTGAAAATAATAGAAGCACTTTAGTATTTTTGTCTGTTTTGATCTTTTCAAAGCTTATTTTTAGGATATTTGACATGTTATAATTTGGAAAAAAACCTTATTAAATACATGAAGATCTAGTATTGTTCCTTTTACGTTTTTATACCTCCGTAGGTACCACTGTGAGAGTAGTGAGGTCTTCTGCATTCAGGTTTGGGCAATAAATACACATCACTTGAATTGTATTTGAGTCTCCAAACACAAACCAAATCTGAAGCTTTATAATAGGCACCTGTGCAAAATCCCCAAACAAGCAGAAGGAAGAAATCAGTTGTGCCAGGGGACAAACTTTGCAATAACTTAGTCCAGTGCTTAGGCTGAAGGACAAAAAGTCAGGAATAATGGCAGCCCTGCCCCTGCCTCAGGCATCCTGTGAGCTGCTGCCTCCCTTCCCAGTGCTCTGTTAAGGCTTCCTCAGCCTGTTTGGATTAGAAATTGTGAACTGCAGAGAACAGACCTGTGTGTACAGTGAGTCTCTTCTCTCTTTTTGGGTACTTGGGCTTTCAGGTGCAACAATTAGTGAAAAAAAATTATGAACTTGCAAAGATTAATGTAGCATAGAATACAGTATCCAGTATGCTGAATAGACTCTGTTTTGTTTCAGACAGTTTGACATTAAGTGTAAAGTTGAAAAAAATCTGAATTGCTATGAAGTTGTGTTGTTAGGTGGACATGACTATTGAAAGCACCTGAGCTCTGCATTTTCCCCTGTCTGTATCCCTAAGTGTGAGAGAATGTAAGAAACAGTTATCTGGGTATTACTCCCGAGGAAGAATTTATCCTGGCTTGAGCTGAACCACACCTATTGCTATCAGGGTGCAGAGAGGTGTGACACAGATGATATAACTCAGAATGTGGAGTATCACTGCTCCCAGAGCTTTGGTCCTTGAAAATGATGTTAGTAGACCAGTACAGATTTAATATGTTCACAATCAGTCATGTCAATGATTAAGTTTTTAGGAAATACTGCTGCTGTAGATTTGGTGGTTTTTTCAATTTTTTTCCTGTATTTTTCAAACAATTTTGCTTGACTGTATTGTGAGGGATGTTACTAATTAATGCTCAAGAAACGAAAGTATTCCACTAAGAGTCTGATGGCTTAGATGTTTTAGAAATTAGAGTCAGTAAAAGTCTTCATTAGGACAAGTGTGGTGATGTGTTCAACTGTATTTTCTTTCAGATCCAGTCAGCTTTGCAACTGAACATTTCACAGATCGATGTCGACGAATGTCGGAGTGCAAACTGTAGTGAGGGTTGTACAAACCACCTCAGGGTGAGTGACATTCCAACGGTGGTGGATACTGGGAGTGTGTCCTTTGTGTCGCTCACAGCCACCACCCAGCCCATCTGCACCTGCTCTGCCCGGGACCGGCTCCATCAGCCCTGTTCCTCCTACCCTCAGAGCCCCTGTCTCAATGGTGGGATATGTGTTGACACTTCAAATGGTTACAGGTGAGGAGACTTGTATTGCACATTATCTTACTTTTATTTTTTCCTTCTATATTTGAAGTGTGGAGTGGTGCTTACGAGGTACAGGTCTAAAATAGTTGTAAATGTACTTCTGACTGGAGGAGAAACAAAAAAACCTACAAGTGCCCTGCAGTGCAAACAGGGTCTTTCCTAATGACCCATAATGGTGCTGTAGTCCCAAAGAGTGGAAATAGTTAAGAAGGAACACCTTGGGGGAGACTCAGTGATGTAATTAACATGTCATATTTTAAGAGCACCTAATTCAGTATGAAGGCATGGGTGCTCTGGGGTTTTTTTTTACTTGTCCAGAAGAATAATAATAAAGGTGAATGTCAATGAGTGTAGGAGTGAAATGTAGTTAAAACAATAGGTAATAAGGAGCTTAAAAAACATCAGATAGGAAACTTGGTTTATTATAGCATCACCTGGCATGTGGCAGCACTCCCTTAGTGAAATTATGTTGGTTTATTCTACCTAGGAATTAACCTCCCTGAATGTTCACTGTAATGAATTGATGTTTGGTGTTCTTCATTACTTGTTTAGGGAAATAGTTCATCATTCTCAAAAATATGGCCTCAAAAATATTTTTTTTGTTTGAGGAGATAGTATAGGGAATAAATACGCTCTTTACTCTTAGAGTAGTTTAGTAATTGCCAAGCACCCCTGAGATTCTGCTAAAATCTTTTTTTCACTGATACTTTATTTTACTGTAATTTAGGTGCTGTATTTGCTACATGTAAAACCAGAAAAAAATAAAGTTGAACATTGGGGAATTTTGACAATTTCTTTTGTTTGTGGTTTTTCAGATGTCTCTGTCCCGCTTCCTTTCATGGACCAGAGTGCCAGCAGACTAAGCACAGTTTCCATGGAAATGGTTATGCTTGGTTTCGTCCCATCAGACCTTGTTTTGAAAGCTCACTCTCTCTAGAGTTTATTACTGTGGTTCCAGATGGACTTTTACTGTATAGTGGTCCTCTATCAAATCCAGAACCTGGGAGTACAGAAAACTTCATTGCAATAGGTACTTCTGCAACAGTGTGTGGAAAAATTAAATGTTGTTTGGGAACGGATTGCCTGTGTAATAGACTATGAATTTTGTCTTTCTTTTTACAGGGATAATTTATTTTCTGGTTTGAAAATATTTTGAAACATTTCATAATAGGTCTTTTCTCCTTTGATGTCTATTTTTGTAGGCTGCATCTATGGCTTTAGGCCCATTGCAGAATTGTAGAAATTAAGGGGACAGCAAACATATGTAAAAAAAATAATCCACCTAGAAAAAACACAGTGCTGTAAAGAAATTTAGGTACTTTGAAGACAGGTATTACATGATTAATCCAGACTTAGTTGCATGCCATTCTTATCTAGTTTGATAGGAAAAGAAATCCACTGAAACTTTAAGTTTGGGGGCAATTTTGAACAGTCCAAGATATTAGGGATGAATTCAGCCCCACATGCCACTGTAGGAAGGTTCATACACAAGTAGAACTCAGGGCTTTATGTTGACACGTATAATTAAAAGGTTACTACTGCTTGTTTTTTTGTGAATTAATATATAAGATGCACAGTATGGTTGGCATTTTAGATTGTTTTAATCAATTAAAAGGTAATGTGGTTGAATATTGTTAATAATTTACCTCTTTTTTTGCGTTGCTTTGCAGTTACTTGTAAATTTGAGTTGAAGATGGGAGTAAAACCTGCATGTATTAATTGCTTTAGAGCATCATAAAATTGCAGATTGCTTTTCAAGAATTAGTTTTAGTGGTTTGACAGAGAAGTGACAAAATCTAAAGTATAAAAATAAATATACTATATTGAATATTTCTGCATAATAGAAGACATAGAATATAATTCTGGTTATTTCTGTAATGAACCCCACTTGATGTGACTAGCAATAACCATAAATCTGTACAGTCACTAACTCTTAACATCAAAAATGGAAAGATTCTTGTAGCTGAGTTTAATTTCTTGTCCATGTTGTGATAGAACTCTCCAATGGTATTCCTGTGCTGAAGATGAGCCATGGCTCAGGTTTTGAGGTGCTGCAGTTTCCAAGTCATCTGAATGTGGCAGACAAGAAGTGGCATCGACTAGAAGTCAGAACCAATGGTCAGGTCAGTTTATTTCGTTTTTTTTCCCACATCAGGTTAATTATATTTCCAATAGTATTTCCCTGTGAAGAGAAAGAAGCATATAAAGAATAGGCTGGTTATTTATATATATTGTTTTAACTGTACTTGTAGATTGATGAATAATAGAAATTTTGGGAAGACTTCCTTGTCAGTTCCATGTCTACTTATGTTGTAATCCATATTCTGTGATCAGAGGAATCTTTTTGCCTTTTTTAAGCTCTGCAGCAGCATGTGTAGAATGTGCATAAAAGCTCAGTTGTAATTTGCATGTGCAATGTACACGTGGACACTGAAATCAATTACCTGGGCACAAAAAGCAGTTAACTATTTATATATAAATGCAATTACAGGTCTTGTGTAAGTGGTTGAACTACTCAAAAGCAGTTTTGACTAACAGTATGCCAGAAGAAAGAAAATCAAACTTTGCTATAACTTGTTTACTGAATTTTACAGAAATTGTTGATTCAGTAACCCTGTGTTTTGGTGTAGGATGTTCGATTCACTTTGGATCAGTGCAGTGCAGCTGTTGTTTCGGAGATAGAAGGGGTTGGCAAGTGGTTGTCCACTGAAGATCGTACAAACTGTGAAGTCCTCGGGTCTGTTCCACGAACAAGGTACATTTGCAGAGATTGCCTGAAAGACAGTTGGTTCTGAGGCCTTTGAACATTTTATGTATTAGATTGAAGCCAAGTGGTTAATGACCAGGAGCATGAAAGCATTTCCTTTTCTCCAGGACATTCTGGGGCAAGCCTGGACCTTAAAGCACTAAACAAATTTTAAGGAAGCAATCAATCTTCCTCCAAGTAGTGTTACAGTACTAAGTGACAAGCCTAGAGCACTGTGGGATTAATGCTGGAGTTCTTTTGGGTCCTGTGTCCTATCCCTTACCCACAGAATTACTCTGTTTATCAAGTCACTGTAAGCCTGCTGTTGAAGACTTCATTAATTTAGGCCATTTGACTTTTTAATGGCAACAACTTTGTATCCTCAACAATACAACGATATCAGTATAAGTCTGAGGGGTCCTACTGACAGACGTGATTGAACATCTTAAGGCAAACTAATACATCAGGGTCTCCAGCTGATCCCAGGTTCCTTTATAGGTGTCTTTATAGCAGAGTCAGAGGGAGTGCACATACATCCAAGATGTTCTCAGACTGCTACACTTGTATAAACTGCTGATCAAGTAGGCTGCTGCTCCTGTGCCTGACTGTGGGCTGCACTGTCTTGTACTGAAACCAAATCCACCTGTGTTTTTTTCCCAGGGAAGTAATTCAGCCAAGGTGTAGTAGTAACTGTCATGGTTGAAGTTGCTTGTAGTGTTGGATCAGCCCTTCACCTCAGTTAGAACTGGAAAAGTTGGAAAATCTGTTTCAAAAAGCAGTTACTACATTGAAAGAATAATTCAGTCGTAGAATCACAGAGTGGTTTGTGTTGGAAGGGACATTAAAGGTCATCTTGTTCCAACTCCCTTGCTGTGGGCAGAGACACCTTCCACTAGACCAGGTTGCTCAGAGCTCCAGTCTCCCTTGGACTGACTCTCGCTGCCCTGGCTGTTGAAACCAGCTGGGAGAAAGGTGGAGGGCATAGCTTGAAATCAAAAGAGATCTCAGCAAACTGAAAATTAGACATGAAAATATTCTGTATTTTTAACACTACAGCAAAGAGCCAAGTATTACATGTAGACAGAAATGACCAGTCTCACAAACAGGGAAAGGGGAACAACTGCTGAGTGTCAGTAAAAGATACTGCAGTGCTAGTTGCAAATTGAGTCAGCAATGCCACATTAACATGAAAAAGGTAAACACTACACCTCAACACGTGTGGTACTTGAACATGTGTACATCCCTAAGCCATGGAAAATACTCTGGTTAGTGCTGCTGGGCCTTGAATGGAGTCCTGGGTCCAGTTTGTGCCCTATAGTGTGGGATGGACATGGACCAGCTGGGTATAGTCCAGAGAAGAGCAGTTACTGTAATCAGCTTGTCTTGAGAGTAAGACCTACCAAGAAGGAAGGAATTGAGGTCAGTTAACTGAAAGAAAGGAAAATTGAGGAGAGATATGGTAAGTCTCAGTGTATATAAAAGAATGGTACAAAGAAGACTTAGACAGGTTCTTCTGTATAGGGCCTAAAGTTACAGTGAAGAATATCCAGATTATGTTTTAGGGAAACCTTTGTACTAATGAAGGTACTTGAGCTGTGCAATAGATAGTCCCAGCAAGTGTTCTGATTAGCACTGGGATTAAAACTTGTCAGCAGCTTCATGGAGCCCTCCTGGTCCTAAAAGAAGCACACAAAAAAGGGGAAAATATAAGAACAAATGAAAACAAAAGACTGAATCAGAGAAAGAAAATGATAAAACAGTTGCATTATTTTGTCATTTTATAAAGCCATTATTGTCTGGAAATGCAGTGTAGACATTTATCTGCCTTATATAATGCCTATGTTTGAAGATATATGCACATCTATTTTTATTATTTATATGATTTTCAAAGGTATTTGAATGTGAACCATGTTCTACAGCTGGGTGGTGTAAAAGAATCCTTGCCATATTCCTATCCACAGTTGCTACACAAACATTTTTCTGGTTGCTTGCGCAATTTCATATTGGATACTCAGGTAAGAGCAGTGTAACATTTGCTTTTAGCAAAGGAACAAACTTCTGTATAAAATTTTTGGGAGATTTATATTGTAACTGAAACTTCTGCTTCCATTAATGTATTCAATGCCCATATGCATAAGTGTAAACTAAAATGATGGATTTTTCTGTCAAAATTAGAATAACTACCTTGAAAAGTTACAAGCAGATGTATTAATGAGCCAGGAATTGTGTGTTTGTTTATCCCCTGCTTCATGCAGCTGTTTTCCAAGCTTCTTTACACTTTGAGGGAATTTCTGAATGGCAGTTGTATAATACTGTATTTATGCCAGCTGTCTGCTTTGTTAGGGCATGTTAGGGATTTTTGCTTTCATAGTCAGTTGAGTTTATTCAAAGGCAAAATATGCTCTTGATAAAATAATTTGAAGTTTGAATGTCAAAAAGCAAATGTAGCAAATTCAGCAATGCAGATGAGGAACAGACAGTGAAGTGGTGCAGCTATTTCTGTTTAAAAATGAAGTGTTTCTTGAATAATATTTTGGTGTCATACAATTTTTCTTTTGAAGGTATATGACCTTCAGTCTCCTGCAGAGTCCCTGAATAGCTTCCCTGGCTGCACACTTACGGATGGGAGCTGTGAGACCATGGGATCCTCTTCCTGTGGTGTTCATGGGAGATGTCTTGGTGACTGGGGCTCGTTCGCATGTCACTGTTTGCCAGGTTACCACGGTTATCGATGTGATAAAGGTGAAACCTGTTCTTCTGTTTTGTTATTGGTAGGCTGGTAAATCTAACAGTACAGAAAACTTCAGATACATGCAGGTAGTGATTGCTGAGGTGGTTTCTGATGTTTACACTGTGTAAAGCCATGTTTCAGTGTAGTTGCCTGTGATTGTTAACAATTTCTCTTCTAATTCCCTTTGAGAAATTACTTTCTTGGTATTGGATTATTTCTTTAATCCTGAGAGTGTTTGTGCAGTAATTGTATAATGGAAACTACCTGGCAAAAAAACTGTGAAAAAAATTAGTTGGTTTTATCACCATTTTTTGATTTGCATCTGTTTAGACTTTCACAACCATCTAATAACCTAAAAATGTGAATTTTCCATGACCACTTTTTGTGCAGAATTAGAACAACGCAACTGAAATTAGAAATCACTGCTTTATTGGTGTCAGGAAGAGACTTTACTGGTTTAAGGATCTGTGCTTTGGGAATGGCAGGATCTTTAGCTCTCATGGAGCCAAAGTTTGCAGCAGGTTGTGAAATTTGGTTGTGGTACTTAATACTTGGTCTGCAGTCTCTTGTCTTGGACAGAGCTTCTGCTTTCCTATTGTCATCCTATGTGAGCACTGCAAAGAGGAGTATTAGCAGGGAGAACACATCTTTACAGAAGAAGATGAAGTGTGAGAGTGACTGGGGAAGCCGTGGAAATAAATGAAGGGGAATGTCCCAAAAGATATAATCTCATGAATCAATGCTGTGCATGTTTCCTTTTACTTTCAGCTCTTATTAAGACAATAAGGAAAACAGTAATATTTGCCTCTCCCCACAAAATGATTTAAAGGTTTTCATGCCTTTTAGTTGCCAAAGAATACACCTTTGAGCCTGGAGGTCACATTCGCTACCAGCTGCCTGTCAGTGTGTCGTCCCGCAGGACACTGTTCGAGGCCATGGTTCGGACACGGCAGCCCGACAGTGTCATCACCAGCATGTTGTCTCGAAGGAAGGACGAGCACATCACCCTGCAGGTGAGCAAGGCATCTGAGACACTGAGAACATGGAGTTACATCAGTGCCAGTCATAGCTCAGAAAAACTTTGGCTTAGGAGTGGGAAAATAGAGCAAAAAACCTTATGCTAAGCACAAACACTTTGGAATTTGTGTTATGGACACATACAGATCTGATCCTTCACTTGAGATACTGACCACACTGTGATATCCCATTGGATTTCAAAGGAATTTATTGCCAGTTGCAGTGAAATACAGTTTCTATACAGAATAGAATGAATAAGGTGTGTACCCTGGTTTCCTGTTGAACCATGTGACCGATTCTGCATAGTTCAGACTCTGCCAAGCAGGTTCCTGTTGCAGTTCTAATGATGTCAGGCTCTCAAAAAACCAATCTTTTCATTTTATACACACCACTGAACAAGCCAGCTCTTCAGCCAAGCTGGTTTGAGCTGTCAGTGTAGCTGTGATACACCCAATTCTCAACTATTTTGAAGAACCCCATAAATCTGTGCAAGAGAGATGCAGGGTAGAATTACTCCGAGTGACTTAGATTCTACTGTGTGTAGACTGCTACCAGGATTTAGGTTGTCTAGTTCAGTAGCACCTGAAGTATTGTTATATTGTATGTGTGATGTAAACATACTCTAAATTTAAACAAATACTTTAAGATTGAAGTTACAGTTCAACACCAAATGTCAAGCAATGACTTTTCTTTCTTGCTGTTTGTTAATTATCCACAAGGTTGTTCAGGGAGTCTTAGTGGTCTCATACAATCTGGGTGATGGAGACTATTCTGTAAGCCTTCCTTCCTACCATATTGATAATGGTGAATGGCATCATATCACACTGGAGAGAAATGAAAATGAATTTACTCTTCGCCTTTATGAAGGAGGTGGGAAGAGAGAGATCATGAAAGCAGTTGGAATGTACAAAGAAATTGTGATTGACCCCAGCAGCTTGGTCCTTGGAAACACCTACCCATTCAATAAAACCAGGAGTTTTCAAGGTAGGAATTCTTGATCTCAGCGTTCAGAATATGGACTTGTAAAAATGAAGGGTACATGGGCACGTTGCAGGCAGCTTTCTTGTTTATGGAGAGCCCAAAGTACACAGATTTCTTGCACAACTCTTTGTAATAGGGACAAATAAGCTGTTCTGACTAGGAAAACATACAGCAGGGAATTGTATGCAAATACAGACTTGAAACAACTCTTCACATGACTGTTTATAGAGTGTTTTTACCTGGAGATTCACAAGCTTCTCCCAGGTGGACTGTGGATGGATTGCTGTATTAGATACACAGAACTGGTTAAGTTCATGGTTCTGTCCAGTTCTGTCAGCAGCTCTTTCCCTACCAAATACACCTGTCCACATGTTGAAAGGAGTGTTTCCATTTTATATGTGCATTGCATAGCTCACACCAAACTCTGGTTTGTTACCTTTGTATTACTGGATTTTACATTCAGTTGAAGCATTAACTAAAATTAGAAATGGTTTATTGAAGTAGCAGATCCAGTCCAAAAATGAAGTCGAGGTAGAGTCAGTTCCTGGATTTAAACTTTGGTAGCCTGTGTCCTTTGTTAAACATAAACTGCCAAATCTTACAGCTGCTTCAAATCATTCTTGATGAATGGCTTTTAAAACCATCTCTTTGTGCCTTGCTGCAGGATGTATGAAGGATGTCAGATTTAACAACTACAGAATCCCTCTGGACACTCATGGGAAGGAGCTGGTGTCAGTATTGAGTGCCCAAGGTGTCAAGGAAGGCTGTTCTTCGGAGGCCTGTAGGAATAACCCTTGTAACCAGGAATTTATTTGTATTGATTTGTGGATGATGCATGAATGCAGGTAATTGGTGGAAATAGAAGCAGAAAACCCTCCAGACTGAGGTGGGAAAGGAGTTGCTGCAGTGCAGTTTGATGGCTGCCACTGGCAATCTCATCAAATCAGTGGATGCCTGCACAAACAGCAGGTTACCCTGTCCTTAGAGGCACCACCCTCAGCTGATATAAATCAGCCTTGCTCCAGGGATTCTGTAACGATTTCACCTACCTGCCTCCTTTATTAGTGTCTGGCTTCTTACACTGTTTCAGGCTGTCACCTCTGTTCTCTTCCAGGCCACTCTAGCTGCAACAGAAATGTTGCACCATTAGACTCGGATTCTTGTGTGTGGCTGGGGCTGGGGTTAGGACAACACTAATTCAAGTTAGTTGTGCTGTGCAAATGTACACTTTCAGCATTCTTGACTGCCACTGCCCACACAAGGTTTTCTAACTTTTGCAACACAAAAAATGTAGCATAGCTTGTCCTGCCTAGCAAAAACTGCAGATCCTAATCCAGCTGTTTTTCACAAGGATAGTCTTGCAGAAGCCAGTGGAACTACCCGGTTTTTGAAAGGCCCAGATGTTAGGATTAAAAGTTGTGGAGCTCACTGTTCCATCTCTGTATCAGGAAAGACTACTCTCCTTTAATTGTTTCACGTAACTTAACTTCTAGTGGCTACTTCAGAAACCGTACATAGAGTGTCATCAGGGTCTTTTAAAATCTTCAGTGCTGCCTTTCACAACTGCCTTTCTCAAAGTTTAATGGTTTCATTTCACCTCGTTGTTCCCAGCTGCCCCCCTGGACACATGATCGTGGAGAACGCCTCGGGCAGGCAGTGTGTCCTCACAGCCTGCGCAGAGCGGCCCTGCAACTACGGCACCTGCACCGCACAGTCCCCGACCGCCTTCCAGTGCCACTGCCCCGACGGATACACCGGGCGCCACTGTGAGATCACACTGGCCATCTTCCACAAGGACACGGGCCTGAGCTTCACTTCCCTCTTTGCCATCTGTGTTTGCTTTCTGGCGCTCTTAGGTAGTTACGGCAACTACGTCTTGTATTACCTTTGGTGAGCTCACGTGTCTTGTCTTGTCCTTGAGCACTGATCATCTCATCCTCCTGCTGGAAAACTCCCGTTTCCTAATGGAGACTTGACTCTGCCTTCATTTATTTGCCATGGCCCCGTCTCTGTCAGCAACTGAATTTTCATCCCCATGTGCATCTATCACTAAGTGAATCAACATTTGTGAGCTGTGGAATGTCTCTGCGGTTTTGTTTTCTGCACATTTTCACTTCATTGCTGAGGAACTGTTGAGATACATAATTGGAAGCAAATGCAATTGAACAGCAAAAGTGGAAATTGCTACCAGATAAGAATTGTTTAAAATACTGCTGAGCATGAAGCAGATTTTTCAGTCTAGGAGAAACATACAGCAATAGGAATACACTCGGTCAGACAGGAGCAGACTTGGCATCTTTCCAGCTGTGTCCCAGCTCCTAAACAGCTTTTGGCTTCTTCAACCATTTTCAGGCTTAGGCATCGAAACTCAGAAAGAAGAGGAAAACCAGAAGGATGTCACTAGTGAGGAGGGATCACATCTTTGTGTATTTTTCTTTATTCAAATATCATGGAAGCTTGCCTGAATAAAGACATGGGATTTTTCTCATGGCTTTTACAGTATTAATGGAGTTTCATCCAGAAGCTTTAGTAAGAGCTCAAAAATGTATTGTGGACTATTTTGAATCCATCTGTGTAGTTAACTGAAATATCATCATGTTCCCCAACTCTGCTAGATACTATGTTTGCCATGCAAATATGAGCAGCAAATTCATGGGAAGCTAAGTGGTGTCACAGCCTTTGGAATCCCAGGGAGCTGAGGTTGATAACAGAGGACTGCAGGGCATGGACCTCTGTGTACCCCAGTTTCAGTCCCAAGGTCATTTAGATGCTCTGTAGACTCCTGCATGTAGATAATTCTGTAAAAGATTCTAGTTACTTTGATTGACCAGATTGTTAATTTATGGTATTGAATTATGGTCTTACTATGAGGTCTTACTATGAACATTTATCAATATAGAGTTGGTAACACAGTGATACACAACTTTCTATCTATATAATGTTCAGTCTCTGATGTTGAAGCTTGTCAGTGTGTAAAAAGCACCTCAGCATTTAAAAAAATTGTTTAAACTCATGGATGCTAAGGCAAATTGTGCCTCATTTTTTTTCTAGTAAAACATGCAAAAGTAATTTCATCTTTTGTCTTCTTGTTCTTCATTTCTGTGTAATTGTGTTTGTTACTGTCAACATGTCACTTCAGTGTTCCCCTACTGTAATGTGCTTTCTGTGACAGTTTAATCCCACATAGGATAGAGATACCACTTGGGTCATTCAGGTCCTTAGCAACTTCAAGTTGTACTTTAAAGGGTGTTGCAAAATGCTCTTTAAAGGCTTTTCCTCAGTGTTTGATCTTCCTGTGTAACTACACAGACATTTGCTGAGAAAGCCCAACTGCAGCTGTGCTGGCCCTGCTGTGCACTGGGGCTTTTTGGTGTCTGCATCATGGTCTGCTATGCTCCTGTTGTTCCCACAGCTCTGCTCAGTGCTGGATTCCTGTGGGCTCACTGGAAGACACACAAGGGTCTGCATGGAGGTGTTTACCATGGATCTGCACATCCTGAGGATTTGGAGGACATCAGAGAAAACATCCTCAACTACAATGAAGAAGGGGGTGGGGAGCAAGATGAAGTAAGGATCCACTGTTGTGTTTCAATTAAGAGGGGACTGGTGGCTCACCATGCTATGGAAAATATATTTAATGGTTTCTCCCCAGTTTTATTTCTGCTGATTCATTCCTGCACTTGGCAGATGAAGTATTTGTAAGGGTCTATACACAAGGGGGCGTGTTTCCTAAGCAGAGATAAATGCCTATTCATTTTTAATTCATCTTAAAGTAAGTGATCCTTTGTGCATATGGAAAGGAGCCTGGAGAGTGAGTTTAGCAGTAGGGAACTATCAGCTGGTGGGTTTGGTTTGACAGCTTAGGAGACTGAGGTTCTCAGGGGTCATTAATGCCAAGGGCCTTGAAGAGCTTGGTGTAAACTGTTCCCCATGGACAGGCTGTTTCTGGAGACTGCATTAACAGCAAGTACTCACACACTTGCTAGGAAGGGAATGTGCTGCACTCACTCTCCTCTTAAGCCCTGAAGCATGTGATGGTTGTGGAAGAACCTTTATGCATTTTTCTGTTCTGAAGAGAAATACACCAGTGAACACAAGCTGTGGTTATGCTTAGAGTAGAGCAGATTATACCCAAACAGACATTATGTTTAAAAAAGGTAAGAAACCTCATTGCCACCTCTGAAACTGTCCATTTCATGGATTCAAGAGATGTTGTAACTATGCAGAAATTATAAAAGTCATGGTACCAATGTGATAGGTCAAAAAAAAGCCAGTGATTTAAAAAAATACTAAATTTGACCTGTATCAACATTCCAAATACCTTCAAGTATTTTTAGTAATAAAATATAGAGTGTTTTATAAGGCTGCCTGAGAAAATATTTTACTTTGAGAGTATCCTTATTTCCTGTTTGAATTAGTGGGATCGTAATAAAAACAGAGACATTTTCCATGTGATAACACAGACTGTTATAAATCCTGTTTTCCTTAATCAGATTAACTTCCTCTGCAATCCTTTGCAATTTTACACCCAGAAGGTCTCATTGAGGAAAGCCACAGTTACTGTATGACATGTTTAATCACTTTTGGAGAGTTCTTAAAATACACTTCTTATTTTAAGCAGTAGAATCAAATTAGTGACTTGATCTTCATCTGAGGCTGTTACTCTGCCTGAATAAATAGTGCTTGGAGTGAAGCCTCTGTACATTCTTCCTAAATTATACAGATTTAACAGTTGCTGGGATTGCAGCTAAACTTTTCAAGATAAAACCTAATTAATTGCCTAGATAAAAAAAGAACCAAAAAAACCCCACCCAAAATACCCAGTTACACCACCTTAATTGTGTTCTAGTGTTACCTTAACAAAAGGATGATCAGGGCACTTGGACAAGGGAGATTTGTTTTTGTAATGTTAACAGAAGGTAAGGCTGTGGGGACAAGAGGCTGTCTTACGAAGGAGTTTCTGTATCTGAAATAAATGAATCCTCCTCAGAGAAATTAGGAGTTCATAAAAATTGCAGGCAGTCAGTGCACTGTTGAGTACACACTGAACTCAGCACATGTTAAAAGCCAGCTCTGGATCCAGAGGGAAGGGTTGAGTTGGGTTTTTAGATGGCTAGCTAAGAAGAGTTTACTTATCAGAAGAAATGTGTCAGTTTAATGAACAACTAATAGCAGTGAAGGATGATTTTAATACCACCAATTCACTGAAGGGATGATCCTCAAGTCTATTGGAACAAACTTACATTTAAATTGTGTACAGTGAAAAGTTGCCCTGTTATGGATTCCCCTGGTAGCTGAGCTATGGTACAGTGCTCTGAGTGCTCTTAGGCACTTGGTTAGAACATGCCTAAGACAGGGATCTGTGCTGTAGGGTCAGTGTTCATCACCAGCAGTATTTAGTCTCTGGATGAATGGAAATAAGCAGCTCTCATCCCAAATCCCCATCGTGCCACTTACACGACTTCTTGATTGTAGGTGGGTTTTTTAAGGCCATTCTCTGTCTCCAGTTGAAATTCAGCAAAGCTCAGTGAGATTACATGGGATAATCTCTTGTAAAATAGTTATGCACAATTCCACATGTGAGCAAACAAAAGGAATCATTGGGAAGTGCAGATTCCACAACTCTATCACTGATTATCCATGGACAGTATTAGCAATACAAATAATTACATGTTTGCTATAATGAACTCTGTCCCACACAGCCTGTCAACATTCTTCTTTGGCCTAGAAATCAGTTCAGGGACAAAACCTTTGGGTTATAGGAAGGAAAAGGATGCTGTGGGATGGGATTTACTTATTTCTTTCAGGTGGTACAAAGATTCTGATTAGTGAACACAATTAATTGTTGGTATTGGCAGCTTTAATACCAGAATTTGCAGCAGAATTCCCAGACAGCATTTACTGCAGCTCTGCCAGAAGGGAATTACTTACTTTTTTGGGACTAGGTAGTTACTTGGCTTTTACAATTGTGCCACTTCCATATAACATAAGCAGCCATTATTGCAGAGATTGATAACATTTTATAAGAAATCATAGTAGCTGTTTTAACCAGTAGAGCAGAAAGATTCTTTTAACATGCTGTTTGTGAATATCCTTTCTCACTCTTCTGCCAGACTTGGTATCAGTGTGATGATATGTTACTTAGATCTGAATTTCAGAACAAAAATGGGGCATTTCTGTGGTTTTAATTTAGCTTTTGATATGAAATCAGACTTTATTTTGCAGTGTAGACTCCACAGGTGTTCCCGGGTTTTGGCTTTCTTAGATATGTTGGAGGGGGCAGAGTTGGTTGTGAACTGACTGGCTTGGGATCATTTCTTCTTTATTTCCACTAGAACATAAACTTTTGGGACCTATAGATGATACTAATTTGATGTGACCCGTTTCTCACTCCAGGATGCCTACGACATGGCAGAGCTGCAGGTGTCTGTTCAGGCCAGCCCAGCCTATTCCCTCTGCAAGAGGAAAGAAAACCCAACCCAGTGGAAGGGGCTCTTTGGTGCCGTGTCCCCCAGCACAAAGGGGCAGCCCAGAGCTGCAGCGACTGCAGGAGGTGCTTTTCCCAGCACAGACTTCGGTCAGTACCTGTCGGGTGTGCTCAGAGAAGCTGATTGGCACAGCCAGGCCCTGCCCCAGGACTCGCTCCGGGTGTTCTGCACTGAAGGAGCTGGATCGGGAGCGGGCAGCCTGAGCTCCCTGAGCTCCACTGGGCCGGAGGAAGGTACAGTCTATGATGACATCAAAGAGTGGGGACCAAAGTTTGAGAAGCTGAGTGAACTGTACTCACAGCGAGATGCAGGAGACCTGTAAATCACCAAGTCTGCTATTTTCAGTTCTGGAAGCAATGAAAGTTTTTCATGCTCCTGCTCTGTACTACCCCCATCCTCTTTTTTTTTACCCTGGTACTACAGGGATTCTGATTTTTTAAGGAGCCACACTTGGCAGATAATTGAAAAATGAGTAGGAGCTAATCTTGGGACATTCTGGACATTTATGGGTTTTGATATAAATTTACTTACTGGGAAGATAAAGGGAGAATTTGGAGTACTTAAGTAATTCATATACAGTGGTTAAGGAGTACAGATTTTTTTTTTTATCACTGAAGTAATGCAGGACTCAGAGATCCCAGTACACAGCCTGAGGTGTGCTTGGAGCCTGAGGGAAGTGGACCGGGTCTGCTTCAGTTGGTTCTTTAGGAGTTATTTGAAGAAAAAAAGCACATTGTCTTTTTGTTGTGCAAATCGAGTCCATGTTGATTTATATCTATCTTGTTTCCTGGAATGAGCCCAGTGACAGCACCTGCTTACTGCACACAGTGCAGGTGAGAGTCCACGGATGCAGGTAAAGGAAATGACACAGATGAACAATGATTTGCACTTCAGTTGTAACATAATGAAATCCCTTTTTTCCTGTCATACAAATGCAAAACATATCCAGCCAGCTGCTTACAACTAAATACTTTTTGTAAGGAAAAGGCTGGGTAGGAATTTCAGTAGTAAACACTGAAGTTCACCATGTCTTATTCTTAATCAGTGACTAAGCTGAGCCTAAACTAAGGACCAGCCTGAGCCATATCATTTGCATAAACAGTCATGTCTCTCATGTTTTCCTAAACCTCCATTGACTGAAGCATTGCAGGAATTAGATTTGAGAGGCTGACACTGTTCTATAGAAGCACTGACCAGCTGCAGTTGTAGCGAACTAATGCTGTGTCACGAGGAGCTGAGTGGGATGCAGGTGCATTTCCAGTGAAGGAAAATTATCCTCTGGATGTTGTCAAACTACCCCCTCTTTTGGATGTCAGAAGACTGAAGGTCTTTCCTGTATCCAAAAAGAACTGAACACACCACTGGGACTTATAAAATCCTAAAAAACAAAACTCTGGGTACAGGTAAAAATAAACAGCAATAGAAGGGGATGGAATATTAGGCTCTAAATTATCAGTCCCTTTTTTACACCAGTTAATGTTGAGCTACTATGCTGGATTTTTCTTCAACTTCACAATATTTGGAAGAGAGAAGGTGCTACAAAATTGATTTTTTTTCTTAAATGGAGACCACTTGTACAGATAAACAGGGTACAGTGCAGCAAAACCAAAATCTTAAGCTGTGCTGTTAATGTATTATATGTAAATTATATCTATTATATATAAACTATATATCATATGTACATTAAATATGACCTGCTGATAATACAAATATATGCTAGATTCTAATGACTTGCTTCATTAAAACAAAGCATGTAACAGTGTATTGTAAAAGACATTAAAACTGCTCTGCACATCAGTGGCTTTTGGGA
Organism: Neodrepanis coruscans; assembly: GCA_013400695.1. Classification (NCBI taxonomy): domain Eukaryota; kingdom Metazoa; phylum Chordata; class Aves; order Passeriformes; family Philepittidae; genus Neodrepanis; species Neodrepanis coruscans. The sequence continues at coordinate 2,911 of VYZS01059016.1, read as the reverse complement.
GGCCTTGCTTTATTTTTTATATTAAAACCCATAAATAAATGAATGCTGTCTGTAGGCCGGATTACTTTGCATGTTTCCAAAATGAGAAATGTTCACACAGTACCTTGTTCTCTTCTGCATTTGTGACACACTGGAAAATCTTGAGGACACCATTAGCCATTGGTTCCACACTGCAGATGATGGGCATGCTCCTTGGGAATAGGTAGATCCCATTTTTACCCACACCTAATAATTCTGATTCACAAAAAGTACAGAGTCTACCATTTTGTAATTTTACTGATCCATTTGCCCGTGAGGAAACCTTGGCTAAAACATCTTGTAGTGTTCACAAGTCCTGTGTGCCAGCTCATGTATTTCATGATCTTGACAGTCACAAACAGATATGGAAAATTAAGCAAATATATGGTATGCACAAAAAACTACTCCCCTGAACAGTAGTAATTTTGTCTGGAACCTTGTGTTCTTCCCATACTCCTGGACATGCTGTAGCTTTGGCTGGTTTTAATCTAATTTAGTCTGTAAACTCCTTGGAGCAAAGATTGTCTTTATTTACCTGTGAAGTGTCCTGCCTATCTAGGGCACCATAAAAATAATAAACCAGCCTTTTGTAGAGGGTGTCTGTTCCTTGCTTGTATGTAAGGTCAACTAAAGTGTGGACTCTGTTGAATTCTCTCTGTTTTGATTAGATACTTACACAGATGTGAGTCACAGGTGCTGTTCTGCCTGAAAACCTTCTGATGGTGGGCTCGAGGTCTAGTTACACCCCCAAAAGGCACATCATCACTTCAGAGTTTTCCCCAGGGGGCTGCAGCCCACCCTGGTCTGAGGTTGGGGTGTGGAGGTCTCAGTCCCAGTTGTCAAAGCTGTCACTCCATCCCTGAAGTACTGGACTAGTCCCTGGGTGAGACTGAAGGCAAGCCCCAACACAACTGTGCCTGCTGGTGCCCAGAGCCCTGTGGGCAGCTGGGTTATGCAGAACAGCTGCAGGGCTGCTGAGGCTGAGATGTCTCTGCTGTTCCCAAATGTTGCTGCTCTACTACTGCTTCCTCCCCCATTACAGCTGCGGCCCTAATTTGTAACCAAACATTAATAACAACACCCCCAGCCTCTGAGCCATCTCTGTAATCACAGCCAGCCAGGCCTTTTACAGAATATATACTATAAAACAAAAGGGCAGGAAACATTTCAAAACTGCTCTAGGAACTTGTGTTGATACAATCTCAGTAATAGGACACACTGATTTGCAGCTGTCAAGCCCTATTAATGCCTACTCTTCCCTTTTCCAGAGATTACTAATTAGTTCACTTAATTTATCTGTTTTAATTTGCATGCCGCTCTTTTAATTACTGTGCAATTGCTGAAATCATATCCTCACTTGTTCTGCATTTACAGAGATGCACACAAATATTTCAGTGCCTCTACAAAAAGGCTTATCCCAGCACAGCACTGCCATGGATCCCAGAGAGAACAGCTGGCTGCCCATGGAAAGCTGTGCAGTGGGTCAGGGGGGAAGAAAAAACATGGAATAAAAAAATCATCAGGTCCCTAGGTAGTGGGATTTTCAGTAATCTGGTACTTTTCTTAATCTTCTTCCATGTTCTTTACAGACTTTAAACATGTAGTAAGAACATTTTATTTAGTATAAAATATTTGTAAAGGTCTGAAATTTAAATAATCATGAGGATATTAGTATTTAATCTGTCTGCCTGTCAACTACATTAATCTTTGTGGTATTCTCCTGTTAAAATAACATTCCAAGTACATAACATGGAGCCAAGCCATATGAATGCTGATTGTCCTTAGGTCTGACCTAGTAACCAGCAGGTTTAGAAGGGAAAAACATGGCTGTAAAGGAGCAGGATTAGGTGAGCAGAAGAAAGTTGAGCATTTTCTTAATTACAGAAATGCTAAAACCCATGGTGAAAACTCCCCCAAGCCCTCCTTAGAGGAGCCCTACATGTAGAAAGCTGTGACTGCTCCTGGACACCACAGGTGAGGCAAAGACACACTGGGCAGTTGCACCCCCAGCTCTGCACTTCTGCCACAAGATTCCTACATCAGGATAACATCCTTCATGTGAAGCCCTTGATAATGTGCTTTTTCACTCCCAAAGAATTTGTGTTTCTGTGCATGAAGAATACTGAACTGGAACTACAGTGTGGAAACAAGCAGATCCCTGATGTCAAAGCAAATTACACTTATTTAAATTGAAAACCTGCCCCAGCCTACTGATTTTGCTGGAATTAACGTGCATTGAATAACTGGTAAATATCATGCTTTTAACTTGTACCAGAGAAAGGAAGCCCTGCAAGCAGTTAAAATACAAAAGTGAGTTATATACACAATATAATAAGCTTGAGAAAAGTAAAACTTCCTGCTAAAAACTCTTTTGCTTTCCTCTATATGGACTGAAACAAAGCTGATTCCCTAACCAGGCCTTTCTCAATCCGTCCCAACATAAAGACAAGCAAGAAAGTGATTTTCAAATTACACAATTTATTTAGTATACAATAGTCATTCCATCTCTTTACAACAACATATTATAAAATAACTATGTTAGATCTCACCAGCAGAACACTGAGACAAGAAATGAAAATACGTTTACAAATCTCAAAGGCTTTTCTCCCCTAAAAACATTCTGTCTCCTTGTTAACATTTTGTCTCTGCAATCTAAAAAAAGTAATTCATACCATAATCCTACTGATAATATGCAGCTTGAAAGTCCTCATGGACACCAAGGAACACACATGTCATGTCCCTGCCATTCCCACTGCTAGTTACCAGTAAGGCTTGGTACATGCACTGCCAGGAGGGTTTTCCTGTGGGTGGATTGTCCCTAATAGACTGGGACAGTGGTGCTAGGGGCAACCACTTGGAAATAAGGTGCATCAGGGTGATGTAGTTCAGGAAC
>VYZS01059011.1:4768-16921 GCA_013400695.1 Neodrepanis coruscans | reverse complement strand
TTCAAAAGTTAATTGCGATATTTCAGTTCCTTGACCCTGTGTAGCAGAAAATTGCTTGTGGGAGTTTTCTAATGATTAGTACACAACTCTAGGCAAGTACAAAACTAGTATGATCTTATGCCATGCACTGTATTAATGTATACCAAAAATCCAGCTTGCACTTAATATATGATTAAATATATATAATTATCTACTGCATATATTAGCAGCTCATGTCAATAAAATGTGCTACCTTAGTTCCCCTATGTCCTTACTTTCACTTATTTAATTTTGGATTTAACAACATAGTTTTTTAATATAATTACCTAATTTAAGATCCTGGGGAGGGAAAAAACCCTCCCCTTCCTCACCTCCTCTTCCATGCCTGCTGCCTTTTCCCGGCTGCTGCTGGATCTGGCTCTGTGCAGGCACACTGATGTGTATCCCAGTCTGGGTGTGTGACTGTGCACTCCTGCTCCTGGGCTTGCTGCTGCCTCAGCCCCAAACTGATCCGTGCAACATTCCATGAGCAGAACAGCTCTGCTTTCATTGATTTCTGATTGGAATCTGTAATGTACTGGTTTTTAATAAGGCTTTGGGCTTTGGTTTGGTGACTATCTCTTCCTCTATAATGTACTGGCTGCTTTGTAACTTCTACCAGAAGCTGAGTTGATGGCTGCTAATCAGAAAGCAACAGTGTCCTGTGCTGATGGACAATGAGAGTGGTGATGTTGGCACCCAGGGTTTGCACTCCCAGCAACTGGCACCCAGACTTCAAGAAGAGAATACAGCTTTGCAGTAGCAGCCTGCAAGTCTGTTGTACCAAGGCTTTGATGTATAACAGAGCATCCCAGAGAAGGGGAAATGGAAGTGTATTGACAGACAGAGAACGAAGGAGACTTTGGAGCGGTTTGTTTTTTGCCTGTCCTTTCTAAAAGCTCAGTTTCTGTGACACTCATGTCTCTGGCTTCCCAAATGCCTGAGTCATTTCTCTCTCCACTTCAAGTAATTCAAAATTGTAGCTGTCAATGCTCTCATTGCCCATGAATCTGGTAATGCACTTCATCTCCTCCTTTCTTCTTATGGATTCATTTAGTGGCACCAAAGTTCATATCCTTTGTAACCTTTCCAAAACTCTGCAATGCCCTCACCACTTTGCAGGTTCTGACTTTCATCAGCTTGTCTTTTAGCCTCTCACTTCGTCCCTTTTCTAGCACCTTCTGCTTGTTATAGCCCTGCAAATGTCACAGCAAAGCCCCTTGGTCATGGTTCTTACCTTCTAAAAATTGCATGGTGCAATTCCCACTTCAGTCCCACTGACTTGGACAAGGGGAGAGAGGATTGGGGGTTATCATTAAACTGGGAGTCCTCCAGAACAGTCACTGTCCTTGAGCACTAGCTGTTTATGAGGAATAACAGTAATAAGTCCTCAGTTACCCTGCTTTGGAGACAATTCACTAGCTTTGACATTTGGCTGCCACATACAATTAGGAGATGTATTTAAAAAAGATGATCAAAATAAACTCAAGAGAAGTAAACAAGTGCTGTGCTGTGATTCTTTGATGATATTCAAGTGTATCATGCACGATGCTGCAAGGAGATCTTTAAAGAGCTGTTGGGAAAATCGTATTGTAATTCACAAAGTGTGAGGCAACAGAGACCACTTTCTGATAGACTTTCAAGTTCTTTCTCTGATACCTTTTGCCTAAGGAGATGGATATAGCAAAGCAACTTTCCCTTCCCTGTCAACGATTCCCTTTCAAGGACTATTGAACTCTGCCACAGGCAGCATAAGCTGCTGCCAAAAAGACAAACTAAGAAACTAAAGCAGGCAACTGGTGAATGCAAAATCTGGATCAGGATTTTGAATCGGAGTAATTGATGCTTATTAATCTGGTAAGGGACCATGCAACTTGCAGACTATGAAGACACTGCCAAACCTTAATCAAGGAAAAAAAAAAGGAACAAATGCATAAGCAAAGGAGCCATTTGTGTCTTTATTGAATATACTCAGCAAAAAAACCCCACGGTATTAATATGTTCAGTTACATGCCCAGCAATGTGCTTCTACACTGAAAGCTGGTGTCACTCTAGGGCTGGCTGAAAAGGCCAGAGCAAAGCCTGGGCACATGTTTTCATAGCATCGGTAATTACTGGGGCATTTGAGAAGATGGCCCTGAACCAGCTCAGCTGAGGAAAGGCTGCCTTTGAAAGGGTAGCCAGGCAAAATTATATTAGAGGGGTGTACTCTTGCTGAAAATTACATCTGGTGGAGGGTCCAGTTCAGATGCACAATCTTCTTGAGTAAGAGAGAATAGGGTTTAAACAGCTGCACTTTGCTGCAGCTTTCCAATGCACTACTGAACAAGTAGCCCTCTCTGCATGGACGACTTCTCAGGATTTCCTTTGTAAAGGAGGGAGAAGGTGAACTGTGGGGCAGAATCCATCAAAATTTCTGACAGAAAAGCCAAGGGGTGCAGCAGGGCACTGCATGGAGCAGGAGCCACTCTGGCCATTGCGGTCAGGGAGGGAAGGGGCCTCATGCCACCACATGTGCATCAGAGCATCTCATGTTCTTCAGGAAAAGTTGTCTGTTGGGTTGTCTCCAGGGCTAATGCTATTGGTAGCATCTCTTGCAAGATACAGGAAAGGACAAAGCACTCCCTGACCTGTTTTGCAGGTGCAGCTGGGGTTGTGCCTGGCTGGTGTGTTACAATACAAACACAGAGGCTTGACAGAGCAGGAATCTGAGTTAATGACACAATAAATCAGCCAGGAGGAAGGGGAGGTAACATTAACCTCTGCACACAGCAGATTATTTAGTATATTTAGAAACTCAGCAACTGATGACCCTCTCTTAGCAAGTCTAAAATGTCACCCTTTAATAAGCGAACAAACTGACATCGGCATTAAATTCAAGCCCATGGCAAGATGTCTTTGACCCTTTTGCCAGAGGTAGAGGAAGCTTTCAGGATCCATCTTGGAGAGGAATCAGAGCCCTGTAAGGGCCCACAGCATCCTCTGTGTAGGGTAAAGCAGGGGAGAGCAGTGGGGGAAGGCAAGGAGGGTTGACACTTGTTCACTGTCACCGTTCCAGGAGGAAGAGGCACCCAAAGACATTTCCCACCAAATGACTACCGAGTGCTGACTTCAGACATAGAAATGCAGGCATGTAACATTTATTTTCCTTTGCCCTCTTAACCAGAGCATCTCCAATCTGATGGAGCAAGGAGAGAGTAGCTTGGGGACCCCATCTCTTCCCCAGCCCCATCATGGAAGCCTTAAAACCTTTCAGCGATTAATTTTGTCTGGAAGAGAAGAGCTCCCATTGTTTGTTGCCCTTCTCATTTCAATTAGCTGTGTTCCCCAATGAAACTCATCATGTATGTGTTGGGAAAGGCTGCTCTGAGCGAGTCAGATATTTGGGGCAGGTTATGTTGGGTGCTGCCCATGCCTTCCTCTCGGAGGTTATTTGATTGATAAATAGGAATATAGAGGAACCTGGCAATCCTGAAGCTTTATAGCAATATTATTTTTTTCATACATTTCTGTTGGGTTCGACAACTTACCTACTTGGCATTGCTGCTCCGAGGACAGGATGTGCCAGGAAAAAGAATATTGGGGATTGCTTCAGTTTTGATTTGCTAGCAGATTTAAAGGCGGGGATGACTGTTTAGAGGTGAGAAACAGAGAATAGATCAGGCAACTGAACTGTCCAGGGTTGGCATGTCAAAATGTGTCTATTAAGGGCCAAGATCCACAGGAAGGTTGGTTGTGAAGTACAATAAAATGCTGGATTTAAGCTGTGATGCTCCAGTACATTAAGAGAAACTATTTTAAACCATTTGGTTACTGTAGTGACACATCGTCACTGTTTTGCTGTCATTTGACCAGAGATTACTTACTAAACCAAGCAGCAACACCAAAGAAGAAGCCCAGTGGGGTAAAGCTGGTAATCCCACTGGTCTTGGTGGGCACAATGAAGGGCAGACAGGATTACACTGTGCCAGGACTTTTTGAGCAAGACAACATCTGTTGTGAAATGCTGCAAGATTATAGCTTCTAAATAAAGCTGGGAGAGCCATACCTGTTGCTGTCTGGGATCAGAAAGTTCTGTGTTAAAGCTGTCTGAGACTGAGCTGTTATGTGAATTTGAACATGCCAAATACTTACTCTGTGCTCCACACTATCGCATTATTTGATGAGCAATAACGTCCCGTTGGTTGGTTTGTCAGGGAGCAACCATGCGGCAGAGAGCACTGAATTGCTGTGATTGGCCCGGGGGCAAATAGCTTGACATTGACTACTGCACTCAGTATTCTGTTAGGCCACTTGCAAGGGGAAATCCATGCTCTGTTTACTAGTACTGCCCCTGTATTTTGTACCCCTGAGGGTGGTCAGACTCCAGCTGCACGGTAAAGATCGGTAAAGCTACCCTTGATATGCAAAACTCCCCAAAAGGCCATGAGTGATGTCTCGGCAGTGGAGGTTTCTGCAGTTCTGTGGGGGTGAAGTCAGGTGGCTCAGGTTTCTCTCCTTTCCTGCAACACTTGCGTCCAAATTTCCTGGTAGGGTGAGCTATTTGGTCAGCGCATTTATCCTGAAGACTTCTTAATTTCTGCTGTATCCACAGCAGATGCATTGCATCAGGATTTGGGAGTGGAAGGAGTTCACCTACACACCATCACCATCTGTGGCTCAACTGAAGGTTGTCTGTGAGAGTGAGAGGCAAATGCTTGACAGCTGTGATTTACCAAGATGGTCATAAACGTCTTATATTTATTTAGGGATAAAAACCAAGGCAGTTTTCCAGATTCTCCCTTGGTTTCACCAAATTTTGGAGTCTGCAAGAAAAATTCCTTAAGGCAGGACTCTCTCAGCAGACTATTTCTTTGCTTCTTTTTGTTTTAGCAAAAAGAGTAATAAAAAATTGATGTTTTTGAAAAGTTCTATTTGCACAGGAATATCCTGCTTTTATGTGGCTTTAGGTGTCTCTGTCAACAGAGCAGAAAACAGAGCTCCATTTGAGATGGTCAGTGGACAAAAAAAATATGAACAGATAAATCCTCTCCCTGTACAGACAGCCGGTACATACTCACAGGCTGTGATCATTTCCCAATGATATAGGGTTAAGAAAATGTGAATTAATATTTAATTACTTTAGCCAAAGTGGAAGAGCTTGAACAGGAGAGAGTCCTATTTCAGAAGGAGCATAGCCTGGATATATGAACTCTCCACACAAGCAAAAGACTGATCTAAGAAAACAAAGTGCTATATAAAGAAACTTTTGGGCTGGCTGACAAGAAGCACATTCAGATTCTTTGAAATAGTCCAGGGTTTTCCCCAGATTCTGCCCAGGGGCTGGTTTAAGCCCAGGGGAGAGTAGCCTGCTCAAGACGATTGATGAAGTGTGAGGCAGTTTAAGCAACAGTGACTATTTACACACTGAGAGTGCACTGTAAATTAAAGGTGAGAGAATATAGATCCTTAAAAAACTAGTGGGGAAAGGGAATTTAATAATAAGATGGACTCAAGAAAATAAATTGCAAAATGTTTCCTGGAAGGATTCAACATTCAGCACATCTCCAAAAAAGTTCCTGTGCCTAGCTGGCACATCTGCTGAGGTAGGACTGTTAGTGCCTCACAGGGGCACAAAACGAAACTCTTACACTTGACAAGAATCTCCCACTGTGTTTTTGGCAAGAAAGCTCTCCCAGTTGCCCTAGTGCTCAAAGGGTGTATAGGTTTCACAGGGACATCCATAGCGCCTCAGTGCACACACGTCCTGCTCGTGTGGCAACGCTGCTTGTTCTGTTAGTTTGGGGAAGCTGGTTGTTGCTCAGTGTGTGGGACGTGGAGCATCGGGCTCAGTGAGTGTCGAATACCTGAGACCACAGCTCAAATGTCACGCTCGGGACAAAGTGGGGTGGGCGAGGGGTGGGCAGCACAGCACCACAGCAGAGGCTGCACAGGCTGCAGGCACATGGCTTCCTCCCGCTTGCGGGAAGCAGGTTGGGTACAGCTGCTGAGCAAGAAAGCAAGTGGAAAACTATGACCTATAGGAAACTATGTGAGGCACTTCTGGTGTCTGAAGACTACAGATGAGCTGGCGATACCAACACTGGAAACAGATGCTAAATTGATTGGAAATTATTTTGGCAGAATGCCATAGCTGGAGCAGGAGCCCTGGTACAAACATATTGATGCAAAATACATTCTGAAGTCTCAGATCTGTTTGAGAAAACAGTGACCTGTTCTGTTCTTTGGCATCACTGCAGGGCTTTACATATGCCATGCGGCGTGCACCAGTGCACTGCTGAAAGCAGTAAGGTACACACCTGGAAAGTGGCCAAATGCTGCTGGTTTGCACGAGGGCCCATTTGGGGCCCTGACAGTGAAGCAGCATCTTCATGACTCCTTGGTTGACAGCTCTAGGACACAAGCATCACCAACTTCAGCTCCTCCTGCTGCAGGCAGAACTCCTGCACTGATGGTGACACCTTGCTAAAGCAGTTGGTTAACAGCGAAAGACCCTGGAAAAATTTTATCAGACCTTCCAAGCTGGAACACCAGCAAAGTAATACAAGCTGGTACAAGGTGATGGTTATAAGAATGCAAGAAAACAACAAAATTTGGAAAAGCCTTTTTGCCTAATTCCCAAAGTTAGGGGTTGAGCCTGCACTGTCCTCAGTGCAGCATCTCTGGGAACCATCCTCTCTCATAGGGCAGTGCAGGGAAGCTTTCTAAGACTGATTTTTTTTTTTTTTATGGTAACACACATACAAGAAACAAATATAAAATCTGTGCTAGACACACAAGGAGAGGAATAAATGTCTGTTAATTAATAAATATTTTTGCCAATTTATTGCAAAACACATGGTAACATCTTGAAGGAAATCTTCCAGATGGACACTTAGCTTGATTGCACCAATGTTTGGAAGTGTCTGGCCTATTGCAGCACCTCCTGCAATTCTTTTTCTCAGTCCTAGTACTTGTGTTTGACACTTATTCAATCAGTCCCTCACTGATAACTTTTCTCCTTGTGACTACAATTCAGGGGACAATTTTGCATAAAGACATTAAACTTGATGTTCAAAACCTGTAATACAGGTTTTGCTGTAGCAATGAACTATGGTTCCCTATTCTGCATTTCAACAGCATTGAATTTCTCATAGGACAGCAAAACTGCATCCCAGCTCCATGCTGCCCCCAGTGCAGCAGGGTTTCCAGCTGGGCTAAAACCAACATAGTAATAGTTCCACTCTGCCTTGTTACATTCATCGTAGATTCGGTGCTCTGGACTTATATTGCCCTTCCTTCTTAAATTCAGAAAACACAGGTTTTATCCATATAGGAGAACCCTAAGAAAACAATATTAATGGACATTTTAATCATTATTTAATCTAATGTGTCTTCTTTGATTTTCCCATTTTAACAGCAGCACTCATGTTTTCCTATGAGCTCTACATGTTTAGCACACCATTTTTTATTTTGAACCATGGATCTAGATTCCATGGATTGATTCCTGGAGGGACAGGAATTTAGCAGCTACTATCACAGTTTCTGACCTTCACTAGCAAACATGGCAAACTATCAAAGCTGGGGCTCTTTCTGCAGTTCATAGAGGATCCTGTAATGGCAACACGTTCGCTTTTCTTAATTGATGGAAGTTGTAGTGAGGCGACACTTGCCTGGGAGGTACTTCTTGTTCTATTAGAACATGTCTGTGCAGTGCTGCTGATCTGTTTGACTGTTTAGGACAACAAGGCATTTTGCAGAGGGGGCTAGTAACCTGTGCTAGAAGAGTCTCTCTTCACAGCTGCAGACCACCTTTTCCACAGCCAACCTGTTCTGCTCTCCCTGCTCATGGAGACATTCCAGCTGTAAAACAGAGCACTACAGGGTTAGCTGGCAAATGAGTACTGCAGCTCATGGGTAGAAGCTGGCCTTTGAGGCATTAGTTTATGGGCTTGCTGAAGTACTGACAGTCATGTGGCAGGTCTGTGGATACTGTGACATGTGATGGACCCCAATCACATCCCTCCTCCTCTTCCAGTCCAGAAATTATCTGGGGCCTACTGCAAGTAGAAGGGATCAGTCTCCTGTATCCCATGGGAGACAGCCAGCTCTAGCTGAGCAGTGCTGCTGCAACAGGATACATGCGTTGTCCCCCTGCCACAGGGCTGGTCAGGCACAGGCAGAGGCTTCACCCCATCTGCTCTTCTGCAGCTGAGAAAATACCTCTGCCATGTCCCAGATCTCCGCCTGGTTGGTGCCATTTAACAGCGGTACTTGCCCTTGCTAGAGAGACACAATTGGGTATCACAGATCTGCTGTTAGGTCCATGCTGTGTTTTTATGGGTAGAAAGAAAGAAAAAGGAGAAAAAAGGCAAATGTTAACACCTGCATTAAAGAGCACTAGTCTTCATCTGCATCTCAAGATGACCACACAGTTGTTTCTGAAGTCTTTGAGATGCCTATGGAAGAGATTCAAGTCCAGGCAAAAGAAGGACAAATAATACATGCAATTTGAAAACAGAAATTCCTCTCACACTACCAGGCTGGGTTTTGAAACTACAGTCTTCACATATTTAGACTGGCTGAGGACCCACAACCATATGCCAGATGCAGCTTTTATTCTCGTAATCTAAACAGCCTCCGTATGTGCTAACGTTCTTCATACAAAGATACATACAGGTAGTTTCTGTAAACCAGAAACATACTGTTTTTGACTGTCCACACAGTAACCAGAACAGATGCAGTCCTGAAGAGCACCTTAGGCCCTATATTGTAATAAAAGAAATAAAATCCATGCAAGGAGAAAACGAGATTTTAAAATATGCTTATTTAAAATAAGTTTATTACAATGAAATAATATAAAAGTTTGACGAAAGTATTAACAATGCTCCAAAAGAAGAGACAGATGTTGTATGATTTGAGAGATGATGCACACTGAAATTTCAGAGTATTTCAGACTGAACTGCTTATGACAGCACAATTTGTGCAATACTTACATTGGGAGAGGTGATTTTGGGGGCACAAACAAGCCCTTAGAATTCAGTAAATTTAAAGTGTGAGGCAATATACCTTCTCTTCATCTTTAAATGTATTTCAGTATGTATGTAATGTACTTCAGTATGCAAAGTAAGGCTTGCAGTAAGCTCAGCTTGATACTGATAAAATGTATGCCCAAAATTGGCTTGAAAAAAGAAAATACGAAAGGAAACCAAAAAAGCAAGCTGCCTTGGCTTTCTGTTTGATTACTATATTCTGGAATGCAATTTACTTGTTTAGTTTCAAGTAGACATAAATTTCAAACTTTCAAGATGGCTTCCAATAAAGAAATCAAGTTTTGGACCTCTTGAATGCTGCAATGCAAAAGAAAGTTAACACAGTGTTAAGCAGAAATCAGGAAACAAAAACAAGGAAGTTTCATATTAAAAAATATGAAACCTTTGACACATCTGGAGTATGTGGGGGAAGAAATCCTATACCAAGAAAGGGGTATTAAAAACGACAATCAAAGACTGCATTTTGAAGAACTGCATGCCAATGGAATGGTGCATGTGTGTCTAAGTGAAGTATTCGCGTATGTTCAAACTTCAAAGCAAGTGCTTAAATCCTTGCGTAAACCATGAGCAGGATCTACTATAGCCTTGGTTTGCTTAGAGCCTAAGCTTGCTATGATATCTCTTCTGCACAAAGATAATTTCATATTGCTTGGAGCATTCAGTATTTTGCAGGATTTGATCACAAAAGGCTACAGAAGGTAGCAGTGAGGCACGAATTCAGTTATTCCCCATCCCTTTTCTTTGTTTTGTTATCTGCACTATGCACACCAGAGAAATAAAACTAAACTAAAAAAAAAACAAACCAACAAAAACCAACACCCCAACAAAAAAAAACCCAAAAAAACCAAAAAGCCCAGCAAAACCAAAAAAACTTGTGCTTTCACTCCTATGAGGCAGAACTGCCAAATCTCAAGCATCTGAATTTGAATTTTATTGGCAAAAACAAATATTTGAAGTGCTGTGGCTTTCCTGGCAAAATATGTCAACCCAGGGTGGAACTTCAGAAAAAAGAAGCACGTTCTCCATCTGCATGTCTCATTGCCTTGCCAGAGAATTCAGGTCTGATTTTCCAAGTTTATATTTGTATCCCTTACAATACTTCCTGCTTTGCACTCTTATGGAGAGATGTTCTAACAGCAACAGCTCTGATAGCAAAGCAGATAACAGTGGATAGAAAGAAAAGATCAGGCTGGGCAAGAGGGAAACAGCCAGGTAGGAAAATGCTAATGATCTTTCCAGGTGTTTGAAAGGCAGTTTAAGGTTCCCTGAAGTTTTTCACAAAAGCTGAAGTGATAACAAAAAGGGTTAGAAGGTCCAGCATATGGACATATGTAACACTATTTTCTGTAATGGTCCACAACACCTCTTTGCCAAAGCACACTGCTAACAACTGGGGCATATTTTAGGCATACATTTTATATGTCCAGCCAATCAAGTGACACTTTTAAAACTATGAATCATTTTAAAAGCAAACAGCTGTAGCCTAAATCCTGATGATGCTTCACAAAAAGCTTGTAAGTGAAGGTATATGGCCCTCCACTTTAAGTGCATCTGTTAAAGGGAGACCCATAGTACAAAAGTGATAAGATGGGATGTTTCAATGACTCCTTAAGTTTACACTACAACACTTGAGTATGCAGTTCATATTCTACAATTGTAACATCACAGAACATCAATATGGAACTGAGCATGGTGTCTTAACATAGCAGAGGGGTGTCCAGAACATAGTTTATTTAAAAAAAATAAGAACAAAATAAATAAAATAAATAAAAGCATGCCATTGCTCAGCAGAACCTGACTGGAACTATTTGAGAGCTCTGCTCTAATGCCAATGATGCTACACAAAAAAAGACGTGTTCATGATCTCTATTCAAATATGCTGACTGTCATTATTCAGTACTAGGTAGCACTTCTATCAGTTTGTTTTGGGATTTACCATGTCTCAGCAAGGATGTGCACTGGATAGAACACTGTGCGTCAGACGCTGTATCAGAATTCTATGTTCACAAAAAGCAGCCTTACTCCCCACTAGGGTAAGGCTGTGATTATTCTTATTTTACCATGAATAAGTAAAATCCCTGAGAATATGCAACTGTTAGACACTGCAGAAAACAGCCAAAAGCATTTCTGAAACAAAGGGATGCAAAATTTTAGACTAGCACTATTTAAGTAAACAAAGCAGTTCATGTAAAGTATACAGAGCAAGGGTGCTGTTATCTGAGAGTCGTGTGGATCTCTATCAGTATGCAGGTCAGTTGTTCATAAATGTCAGCCATTAAAAAAAAAAAGAAAGAAAACAACCCTAACTAATCAACAAAACAAACAAATGAAACAGAAAATACCTTATCTCCATTTCTAAATCTGAAGGCAAAAAACTAGTTACTTGTTCTCTACAATTATTAAAATCCAAAGCCATCCTTTCTGCTTGCCAAACTGACATTACAGGAAAAGATGAGCTGTCTAGCAGTGCATTTGCTTCCACTTGGCCATCTGGTCTGTTACATCCTTAGAGGTATAACTTGGAGTTCAGCTCTGCAACATGCTGCATAGGTTTCTTTCTCAGTGGTTGTTTGACTGCAAAGATAGCATTTGTAAGTCTTAGAAGTGCTCAGTGCCCTGCAAGAGCAGTGCACGGTGAAGTGCAAGATTTGAAGGCAAGGAGATCTTGCTCAATTCCTTCTCTACAAGTCCTCTGTTGAACAAAAAGCACACAGGATCTCCTGAAGCCATGGTCTCCTAAAAATGTTCTCAAGCACCAGTTCCAGAGTGCAGAAAGACCAACTTTACATAGAAGAGCAAGATGAGAAAGCTTGTTCTGAGGCAGGATGCCATGCTGATTAGAAGATACACAATGTGGAATGTTCTATTTATCAAAAGACAGAAGAATGGTAGAAGTTTGTAATTGCTCAAACTAGTGGTCCAATGAAGATGTTACATTCTTTGCCTACAAAACAAAGCCTCTTGATTTTTTGCAACAAACATCAGGTCTCATGCACACCTAACAATCTAGTGGTTCTCCTGATAGTTAAAAAACAAAACAAACAAAACAAATGAAAAAAAAATACCGCCAAACATTTTAATTGCTGAATATGCATTTTCCTGC
>VYZS01059010.1:18041-29357 GCA_013400695.1 Neodrepanis coruscans | reverse complement strand
TTAAAAAAAAAACCCAAACAAAGTTTAAAGAAAGTTATTCTTGTTAAAGATGTACTTGAGATGGTAAAAGAAATGTTTCACCTATAGGTCCTCTATTGTTGCAGAGTTTTAAGGGTAAGTTTAACCAATATTGTTAGGCAAATTTAGCTACAGTTCTACTGGATTTTCTAGTACTTCTCTGTTAGAGCTGTGTTGGCAAAATAGAAGAAATCAATTGGGTTTAATTGACCACTGGAACAGCCTTTGAATAGCATATTGGAAATATGCATGAAAGTAATTGACTGTTATATGAGAAAAATAGCTGTGAAAATGTTTGTACGACATGAAGCCTGTGATAATAAGGCAGCTAGACACTGTCACCAAGACTATTTCTTCCAATGAATGAATTAATTTGAATTGATTTAACTACCCTTTTCTTTGGTTGATTGCTTGCTTTTTTGTTTTGTTTTGTGCTTTTTTGTTTTGTTTTGTGCTTTTTTGTTTTGTTTTGTGCTTTTTTTTGTTTAGTTTGGTTTGTTTGTTTTTTGGTTTGGAGTGTGTTTTTTGGGGATTTGTTATATTTTTCTATAATGACTAAGTAGTATTACCAGTCATGTCTGAGGACTAAACTTTGGGATCTGGTAGAACTGCTTTAGTGACGCAACTGGTATATTTTAAATAGCTACTCTATTGTATCTGTAGCACAGGTAATATGTAAAACATGTAAACTTAATATTTAAGTATATTTTAAATTATCTTTATACTCATTTGGGTTCTCTTTCTATTTTGACTGTTAAGATTGCTCTTTTAGAATAATGTATCAAGATTTTATCTGTCCAAAAATAAATCACTATGGGCTAGTGATCACATACTTTTCTTGAAGTTACCAAAATGAGGAAAAGGAGATTGATGAAACACAAAGATTATTAATCAAATAATAGATCGGGGAAGAAAGTTCCAAAAATCATATAAACCTTTGAAGTTGGTATTTATAACAGTAGAAGAGTTTTACACCAATATATTCTTTGAAAATGTGGTTTCAGTCAATAACTTTTGGTTTGAATTGCATGAATAGTCTCAATATCTGAAAAGGTACATCAAAGGAGAAAGTAGTTCTCTGCTGGAGTAGAATGCCCTGAGTACTAGGCCACATAATAATCTTACATGTCTTTATTTCTGTCCTTTTTTGCTGAACCATTGCATTTTGGAAAGAATGCTCCTGCAACAGTTCTATATCAAGGTGAATAGGGCAATTAGCAAACTGCAGAAGCAATTAAATGTAGATCCTATTGTCTCACGGCAGAGCTGTTCAATAAATTACCATGCCCTAGCAGCAGCTTCTTATCTCAGTAGGTTTTCCATCTTCGTGAGAAAAACAGATTAAAAATAATTTATGAATAATCCAAATTGATTTTCAGGGGCTTTTTTTATTAGATAACTGTGGTGGTTTTACCACAAATTCAGTGATTTTGGAGCAGAGACTCTGAGAGAAGTCACAAACACACCCCAAAAATGAAGAGAACACACAAAAAATCACAGTTTATTTTGCGCAAACACCAAAACCCGACAAACAAAGTGCAAAACAGACAAATCAAATAAATAAATTTTTTCCAGGGCCCTCGTTTGGGGTAAGGACGCTCTGGCGAATAGTGCTTGTCTCTCTCTCCCTCGGAGCCCAGCAAAGAGACTTCACGGTATTTAGAAGGGAGTGCGTGGTCTTGAGGTCCCCTTAGCCTTGAACCTCTGCCCGGTTTCGACTGAGGAGAACAACTCAAGAAGATTACAAAACCACGCCCCTCCCCCCTTTCCTCCCTTTTAGCCCGAGGAGNGCAGTGGCCCCATGGTCGGCCCACATGCCTGGCAGCATGGCAACGCCCAGCCAGGACCGTGCCCTGGCGCCGCTCCCCCCGGCCGTGCCGAGCGGCGACTCCGGGCAGCGGGAGCGGCGTTCACATCGGCGAGTCCGCACCACGCCGCTACTCCGCACCGGGCCAGAACCGCACTCCCCGCTGTAACCCTCTACCGGCGCACGCCTCGGCTGTGGGCGCAGCCCGACCAGCTTTGCGCCCCAGCCCCGCCTCGGCTCGGGGCCATGGCCGACCCCAGCCCAGGACCGGAATCGCGCCTCCCGCAGTCATTCTGGACGGTGCGATCACCGCCCGTGCTGGCCAGCAAAGCCGGGGCCGCACAGCGCCGAAACTCTGCATCAAACCGGAGCCGCACCCCCAGCAGCAGTGCCTGCCGTCCACGCCGCCGGAGGTGGTGGTGGGGGGGAAGGGGCGACCGAAAAAAACAACCATGAGGGCATGGGGGCGGGCGGCCCCGGAACAGAAAGCAGTCGCCAGGGCCGCCGGCGCAAGGCAGTCGCCGTACCGTGGCTTGATCGTTTTTAACTTTCATTTTTTAGCCCCACGACAATAACTGAATCAAAAATCTATATACTTTAGCAGTATAAGTTGGAAACTACTTTTCCCTTTTCCTTGTTAGGTTATTTTTATAATCTTGTAATATACAGAACGTATACTTCTTATGAATGAAAAAAACTAACAAAATCAAGCACAACTGCTTTCTGTAATTGAACATAATTTTGTTCATAGCTTTCAATTTTACTCTGCTGGGTAATTTAAGTATTTTCAATCTGAACTGGTATGAAATATGTCTTTAGAATAGTCTCAATATAATAATAATCTATTAAATTAAATTTAAAATATAGTGTGCTAGTTAGCTCTGGATCACAGATCTAATAATTCTATTATGTCTGCTGAAGGTTTTCTTTGTGTACTGTATATCCTTGCACTTGCTTTACTGTTATTTCTGAATTCTTATGTTTTCTAATAAGGTATCTGAAAGAAATAGAGTAGACTTTTTTTTTTTTTTTTTTTTTTACTAACATGCTAAACAGTTACTACCAGCTTGGATATCTTTCACTGACTGCCTAATTCTCTCTTACATTATTCATGAATTGTTTGAGTGAAATTTTATATCACTTTAGATACTTTGTGCATATTCTTTCAGGAGAGTAATGTGACATCTGAAATACAGTGACAGGCTATGTTTTTTCTATCTCACGCAATTACATAAATAGTTTCTGTTTTGATTTAACTTGTATACTTGGCAATACCTGACATTGTTTTTGTTCTTCCTCATAAGAGACACATTGAGGATAGACTGTTGTTTTAAAAGGTGTTTGTTCAATAACTTCCACATAATGTTTCAAGCATGTAATTTGTGTCATATTTAAGAATGCTTTCTCCTTTTTCTAAGCGTAGTAGGTTTTTGAGAAAATGTTTTCTTGAAATGATAAACTAGCAAACATATCACCTTGTTTTCTTGGGGTTGTTTTTGGTTTTGGGTTTTTGTCTGTGGGGGTTTTTTTCGGTAGTTGGTTTTTGATTTTGGTTTTTTGGTTTTTTTTCGTTGTTGTTTTGTTGGTTTTTGTTTTGTTTTGTTGGGTTTTTTCCCACTCAGTCAAGATGTAGTTTCTTCAGCAGAAGTTTCAGAATACTTAGTCCATGATTTTTTTGCTCACATACCCTACTTCCTTGTATAGACTCTGACTATAAATATCAGAAAGTTTCTAGTGAATTACATTCTCATTCGTGAGCTTTTAGTACCCAGTAGGGCATTTTACCTCTGTATGAGATTAATAGGTCAGTTCTGAGTTCGCTGTGTACTATTTCAGTGCCTCATAATCCAGCTCTGCTGTAGCTAATTTCATTGAGATGTCAGCAGCTATTATTCTCACTAATGTTACTGGTATCACCCTTAAGGACCCATGTGACTTCTCCTCTTTCTCTAGTCCTAATGATATCTTTAACTTTTCAAGACATCAGACACTTGTTACAACGTTATTGGACTTCAGTTCTACAGTGTCATCATTTAGCTCCTTTACTGTGACATTCATATCTTATTAAAAAAAGAATCATGCAGATTTTCTGGACTGATTTTTTGGTAAAGAAGGGGCCTGTGTTCTCATCACAGTCAAGCAAGAACAAACAAAAACTTAAGACAAAGTAATTTAATATCATTTATGATATTAACTATAGAATCACTTTAAGGATCTGAAGGCAGGATAAAAGAGTACATTACTATAAGGAATGTAAAGATAATTAAAGTCTTCCATTAAAAAAAGGGTCTTTTGCCTTCCAGCAATCATGGATCTACTTTGACTGAATATTAAATAGAATTTTAATTCAAAGGGACTAAAAGATAGTGGATACAGTGGAAACCCAAAAAGTCAGGGTAGGTTTAGGTAAAAGCTTGGTTAGGTTATTAAACGAATTAGATGACATAATGATGTTTTAGATATACTTTAAAAGTGCAAATGTGAGTAACTGGAAAACTGTGCCAGTCTTAAAAAATCAATTTGCAGAGGAACTATAAAAATAGTTGCTGTGTCTGATAGAGTTCTGTTGAAAGAAATTTTCTCAGAAGGTGTATGAGAAATTACTGTAATTGTAATTACAGGAGTAAAGCACTCTGCATACTTGATTATATTTTTATTCTACATAAAGTATATTTTTATATTTTAAAAAGCTCTTTCATTTCTAATGACAGCAATGGAAACCTTTGTCAGGGTTCTCAAAAGGCCTACTTAAGTGTCTTTGAAAATCGTGAAGTAATCAATGCACTGAATTTTTTTTAAGGCTTGATTGTGCAGAACCAGGACTTCACACTAAGATTATTTTGAATTAGTTTTGTCTTATAATTATAAAATTATTAAACATCTTGTAGTGTTAACGTTTCCCTTTGCTTCTCACATTCTTTTTTTCTTCCAATTGCTTAGAGGGTTTAAATAGATATTTAGGTGTCTTTGACATTTCATTCTTTTTCTTTAAGGTGATATAAGCATATGTTGCCACTGAAAGAGCCAGCCATTCCTTGTCCTCAGTCTTAGATACCCATTGTCATGTCTTTCCAACCACTTGCACTCCTGAACACAGAGCAACATACTGAGATAGGCTGGAGATAGTTAAAAAGAATGTTTTTGGTTTTCCTGTGTTTGCCCACAGGCTATGTTTTAACTTCATTAATACCCATTTAAGAAAACAGGTTGTTTATAAATTGTTAACCTCTTTTCCCCCAGATATGTGGGGTGAGACTCTCTCACTTTTTCTTTTCATTGCAATTTCTTTCTTATATTAATCGTGATGTAATGAAATGAACATATTTGAATGAAAAATCTTGGTTAAAAATTAGGTATTTAAAATAACCCAGATCTCTATCCCACAAAATATCACTCTTAATCCTTGCTTAATCAATAATTCTGGGTTGTTGGGTTTTTTGTTTGTTTTTTAGTTTTTTAATAAACTGCAGTAAAAAAATCACTTGCTGGTGCAAAAAATAGATTTTTAGGACCAATGGAATAATCGATTTCTAATTTTAGAAAATATGGACATGAATCAAAGAGAGCTGAACTTGCTCAATATGTGTCAAGACCTTAATGTGTGTGTGCTGAACTCCATGTTGTGAATGTGATAATTGTGTCTGGATAGCTTTTTATTGAATGTGATAGTCCAGAATTATTATATTTTTAGCTATCCGCAAAATGAGTAAGCTGGTTGTTTGTAGACTCATCAATGCTAAAAAAAATTGCCAAGGATAAAGATTTGTCTCTTATAGTACATTGTTTTCTTCTTTACAGAGCTGATCATTAATTTTATGTTTTAAATATTAATAATTCCATTATAAAAGGAATGGAATTGAGCCTGTCCTGTACATGAGTCATAAAAATTAAATTTTTAAACATATATATAAATTAGATGCTGTCCTCTGTTTTCATACACTAATTATTCTTGATAAAGCTGTATAGCCAGCGTCACTTGTGGCTTAACTGTTTTGAGATCTTTTTTACAAACCTTAGAGTCTTATCCCATTTAAAATATTTGAATTTTCACTGTCTCATCTATCAATATTATTTTAAAATTAGTCTTTTTACGTTAATTTTTTGAATGCTAATTTTTTTTTAAGATGGGAATCAGTAGATAAGGGTCCTTGGATTACTTCAGGGTTTATTTTTTAGTTTAGTATATATGTCAGGTAATAAACCAGGTTTTCTTATGGATCAGAATATAGTTTGAGTGAGTAATGAAACTTGTGTTTGTAGGTTAGCAAGCTTGATGCTGATCGTTGGTTACTGTGCATTAGATAGCATTTTTTTCAGAGACAACAATTTTTGCTTAATTTTGATGCACTGCCTTTTACTCTCTCTTAGAAATAACAAACAGTTAAAAGAAAAATTACATGCAGGTAGACTGGATAGGAGTACATAATTTTTTCTATGGTACTCTTAGGAAAGCTGAAATTATTTTGTAGGATTGTAGGTAGGAAGATCTGGCTGGATTTTTTTTTCCCTGAGAAAATGGTATAGGTCTTTTTCTCAGGCAATAAGTAGATAGCAAGAATGCTCCTGCATCCAGCTCAACCAGAAAAGGTAGTACATGATATTGGTAAAACTGAGAAAAAAAGGCTAATGCCATTTTGAATTTTTTTTGTGATTTACTTTTGGTTTCCTGAAATTTTCAGAAAAGCAGAGAAACTTTTAGGGAAAACAAATGCTGTGTCATCATTTGTCATTGCAAGGGTTTCATACCTATAACTTGATATATGATGAAAATAGAGTCTTTCTCAACCAAATTTTGATAGCTGCCAATAAGAGATGAGCCCCAGTTTTCTTCAAAGCCATTCTTTCCACTGTAAAGTACCTTTTTGCATCATGGTTTTCTTCAACAGATACAAGCTAAGTTTACATTAATATAAAATTTGAGGGGTATGAGAAGGCCTATAAATATCACACAAAATCAGTATGTTCCCAACATGCTAAAGGGCGCAGTTTCATCTACATGATTTTCTTCCCCTTTGCTTATTTCTTGTACCCTTAACTTAGAACACAAAATCTATACAGTGATTTTTGAAAGGATTAAAAGAAGTGTATGATGCAATACTTGAAATTTTCACTTTTCCATTAATCATCCTGTTTGTTTCTCAGTCATCAGAACACTAAAGCTATGTCTGGTTTTAAGCTTATTTTGCATTTAGAATTACAGAATCATTAAGGTTGCAAAAGACCTCCAAGTCATTGAGTCTAACCTTTAGCTCAGCTGTATTTTTATTTCATTATTTGAAAAAAAAAAAAAAAAAAAACACACAAAAAAAGGTCTGCCAAAAATTTCAAAGAGTATAACATAAAAATAAAAAAAAAACCCTCATCATAACAAGTATAGTTTTGAAAAAAAAAATCACAAACTCTTGTGTTGTTCTAATAGATTAAACTACAAAAGAGGATCTTGTCTCATATAGAAATTTTGGTGAAAGGAGGAAATAGTGTAGTGTCTGTAATGTCAATCAAGAATCCTAATTTTGATGTTTTTATAGCAGAGAATGCCACCTCTATATGTAATGTGACATTCACAGATATGAAGTACTGACCCTTATAGAGGGGCTTACAGGAAGGAGCATGTGTCAGACATCAATGAATAAAAAGACATCTTTCAAATACTGAAAGACACAGCTTTGTTAAATTCTTCCTTCTTCTTGGCATGCTGCTTGATATATTTGACACCGATTCTTAGATATGATTCTGTTACATATGATTTGGGAAGGATCACAAAAGTGTCCTCTGAAGATACTTCACCAAAGTATCCTCTGAAGCCGGTGATGTGGGAAGATTATAGATATATATGAAATTTGAATATCCCCCAAATCTCCCCTGAGGAGACTGGCAGAGATGGAGCTAGAAATATACAAGGCAGCTACTAGCCTATATGCCAAAGGTATATTTCAGTATCTATTTAAACAAAAGGATTTTTTTTTGGTGTGTTATTTTATTCTTGAGAATAGGAGAATGTATACCTTTCTCCGTAGAAGTTAGAAGTTGCTTTTTGGGGGGAAAAATTAAAAAAGTAACAGGCAACGTCCTTTTCCCAGAAGGTGGAAAATAATTTTCTAGTCTCAAAAAATCTGAAATTTGCATCTGCAGTTCTAAGGTTCTTAAATTCATTTTCGTTAATAACTCAGATGCATATGGAACATTATTCTAGAGAGAAATCAGGAATCACCATATTTTTAATAATTTTTTTATGTTTATATATATTATTCAAAGTATTTCTTACACAAAAATTGAAGGCTTTTTTTTTTCTTTTTATGGCATCATTTATTGATTTTATTTCTGTATTTTCCAGGATTTTTAATTTTAACAGTAAATTATTGATTTAATATTGTGTTTCCTATGGGAGCATCAAAGTGCATTTTGGAAAGGTCGTTATGAGCATTCCTTTCTGTTTACCAAATTTACAGAGGGATAAACAGAAATTCAGAAAGCACTTTTCTCCTGTAGTGTTAGTTTTTAAGAAATGTCTGACTTGTTCTTTAATATTACTGTTTGTTGTTACAGTAAAAATTACAATCAAAATTAAGGTGGGGTTTTTTTAATTATATACATTGATAGAATTCATAGTAAGAAGTAAGTTCTGCCTCAAAAAGTTTAGTCCATATGCAAGAGGTAGGGATAGGGTGGAATTCAGAGGTAGAGAGAAGTGCATGCCAAGAGCAAAATGGTGGGCTTCTGAAGGCTAATTTCTGCTTTTTAATTCTTTAGATCATGCCAGCTGTCACCTTGTCCAGATAAAACTTTTTTTGTTCAATCTTGTGGTCAAGCTATATGAGTAAGTATAACAGTGCTATAGGAGTGGATGTAGTGAGTGAAACCAATGGTACCTCTAGGCCAGTATTCTGGATGTAAGCAGATGTTCACAGGAGAAAGCCCAACATGATACTTCTCACAACTACACTCCTAGTCTCTATTTATTTTCAGCTCGAATATTTCCTAAGCTTTTGTTCAATCTTCTCTGGAAACTTTGTAAACCTTTTCATCTTCAACATCCTTTGGCAGGAAATCTGTCAAGCAACAACAACCTGATATATGGAGAATATTCTCCATTTTCACTTGGAACTTACCATCTGACATTACATCAAATCATATTTTTATGTGAAATGTTTACTCATTGAAATTTAGATTTATGAAACTTAGTCAGGAAACACCGTTGTTAGATACTATCAGTTTCTCACTGAAGAAACGCTTGTTTATGATTGTTATTTTTAAAAAAATATTATCTCATATGTAAAAAAGAAATCATCCTTGAGGCTGATGGTAATTATCTGACAGCCTTTAATCTTGAATCTTAGAATAAGATCATTGTGAACATCTGAGAAGAACTTGTTTCAAAATTTCCTGGATGTCATGCAGTTCCTTGTCTTTTATTTATCAATAATCAGATATAAAAATAACAACTTACAGCAAAGATGAATATTAGTGGTTTGGACTTTATTTACATACTGTTTTAAATACTCTTGCAATAGAAATTTTATTTTTACAGTTAATTATTTTCTGTCTTGTGATTTACACTATAGGGAAACCATTTTTGTTTGGGTTTATTTCCTTCCAGAGCCAGGTATGGGTGGGATAGAAATATATGGCCAGAAACACTATAACCACTTTTGAAGGCAATGTAATGATAATAAACCTGTTCTTACTTCATGTACCTCCATACTGTGGGACATAATGTTATTAATGTGATTCAGAATTACAACATTTACATTTACAAAAGTATTTAAAGTTATTTAAACACTTTTCCTGGCTGTACCAAATGAACTTTCTACCTTGTAAATCTCAGGTGTTCAAAAAGATTAATGATGGGGGATATGGAAATCACTAGCTACATTTTCATGAGCTTGTTATGCACATGCAAATTGAGTAGTTGCAAAGAGGCTTTTTAATAGACTCCCCGTTTTCTCTCATTGAAGGTCACAGAATGTACTAAGGCATGATTTCACATGCAGCTGTTTGAATAAATTTAGCATCATATGTAAGTCATCTTTGTAGCAAAAAGCAAAACTGTGGTTTATGAGCTTATGTGAAAACAAATGTAATCTTGTTAAAAACAAATGTAATCTTGTTAAAAACAAGAAGGTTTGAAGGAAAACAAGTTAGAAAATGTTACAATTTTGGTAATTCACACCATATGGTAACTGGAAAATTGGCATTCCTATGTGTGTGAGTTATTTGTTCTAAACACACAAAGCTTCCAAGAACACCTTATCCCTTCACTGTCTTGGCAGTTGCCCAATACTTCTTTTCAGCATACAACCCAACACTTCTTTATCAAAATAAACAATTTAAAACTTGTGCCAGATTTGAAAAGGCCTGTTTCTTCTTGAGATTTCCTTGGCTCTTCTTGCAGAAGCTTTGTGCTTTACAAAGATTAAAAGCTGTGCTGTAACAGCACTGACAAAATATTGTTAGATCTATTCTACAGATAGAGATTTGGGGTACAGAGAAGTGTCTGCTGATGTGGAGTAAGTAATTTGCAGTATTCAAAACCTAATTATCCAGCATTTCTAGTACTTCAATAGTACAAAAGTAATCCAAATACTGTTCAAATCAATCTTCTTTTGCAGTTGAGAGAATTCTGTTTCCACTAACTTATCTTCAAAACTTAGAGCTAAGCACTGCCAAAATTGAGGGAGATACCTATGGACATCATCTTTGTAGTATGGATGTGAATGACATTAGGCATCCCATTATTGCACAGGAGTTCAGAATCATATTTGACAAAACTACTATGTCAATAATGAACAACCTTGTGATTTATACCCAACATGAAAAAATTCTGACTGCATTAATTTTAGGCAAATTTATAAACAACTAAAATATAACATCTTAAAAGAAATATCAAGGAGTGTTAACTATCAGGAGTCCTATCATATTGTCAAAAGAACTTCCTTGAAATTTTAAATCTTGGTTAGTACTAGTCTCTATCCCTCCCATATATGAATAATCTACACAAGAAAGTAGCATCTTATACACTTACTTTTTCTTATATGGAATTAGATAATGACCATTAAGTTAATCCTTAAATATATCTTTGTCTCTTAAGAAAACTGTTTTTTGTTTCCAAGGATTTATTTTCCTCGACCACTACCTGATACATAGCGACTTGTTTTGGTAATGCTTCGGTAACGCAGGACCCATCTGGCATTATATCAGGATGTGCAGCTGGCTATTAGTTACTGAAAACTCCTCAAAGCTTAGATGAAACTATCCACCAAAGATCTGATTGAGCAGATTCTTTCCTTCTTCTTTCTTATGTACTGCATACCACAAGAAAGGGTAAATAATTAATTCTTACTTAGTAAGTTAGTCATGAATCCTAAAATTTCCAACAACATAATATTGATTACACTAATGGTTTCTATTCTCTTTTGAATTTTAATTTAAACATTATGGGAGGAAACAACTCCCCCCCCCCCCCCCTCTCATGTGTGTCACTATAATAAAAA
>VYZS01058998.1:0-12260 GCA_013400695.1 Neodrepanis coruscans | reverse complement strand
TTTTCAAGTATTAGCCAACTTGAAGCATCACCCTTTCAGCAGCAATGTGTTTTGCACAATTCCTGCCCTCATACTTCCCTTCTTGAAGAACACTGGAGGATTTTGTCCTGTCATCCTTTAGTTCTATCTTAATGCCTGTCAAGGAAAAATGGCACTGCTGAGTCATTGATATTTCTTGTATTTCTCTTGAGAGCTGTTTTCCTATTATTAGTTCATTAAACCATTAGTTTGTACTTTAGAAAAAGATACAGTTCTGCTTTGATTTCTGTGTTATCAAGAGTTTTTTAGTCAAAAGCAATGCTTTCTAATTTTAAGCTTTCTGTACCTTGTAATGGGCTTATTCTATTAACTGATTGTNTCTTTCTCACTGTGTGCCTTAGTTGATCAAAAGAAACACTTGCCGATAGAGGCTGTTAAGAAGATCAGTAATAGTGACCATAAAAAATTGACTTCTCTGATATGAAGAGCGACTTCGGTCCAAATATCAAATTGAAAATTAAATTATAGAAAGCAGTAATATAACAAGATAATTGCCAGTATGTTCAGATGAGATAACAGAAAATTATTCATTAAGAAAATGTCAATAGTATACAGAAAAGCACTTTAAAAAGTCACTATTTTTGTTGTCTACAGGGAATAAAACCGTCTTTTAAGAGAACTGTCAGATTTTCTGGCATAAAAATTAAATAATGGCTAGATAATAAAGAGCTTGCATAAAGACTTATTTAAATTCCTACTGCATAGAGAAAATGCTTAAATATATTACTGTAATCCACCAAGCTCAGAAATATTATTTTTCTCTATTTTCTTTCAAGACGCCCAAAATCACCAGCATTTAGTGTTCTTGTTATAGTTTTTCTTTACAATACCTAGGACCACATACACACGAGACAACAGGAACACTTTCAGACAGATCCTAGGATGGGATTGAGCCTAGACTTTGTGAAGGCATGGTGAAGATCATGGCTACAGCAGGCTGAAGCCACATCACTGGGATGAACCACCTCGTGACTTGGACCTACAGATCTAAAGAGAGTGGTAGTGTCCCCTCTTGCTGTAGCCACAGGATTTGTCTATTTTTCTGTTTGTATCATAGCAGTTGTACCACCATTATGATGCTGCGGCAAGACTGAGAGACAGAGAATAGGGTTGAATAAGGAAGGGCAAAAAAGCCCAGTAATTACCTGCCATTGTAAAACTGCATGTGACAATACCACAGACAGATGAGATTCAGACACTGAAAATTCAGCATCTACATGGGTGTTATATGTCTAACCTCCATTTTTTTTCATCACTGGAGATCCAGTCAACATTCAGCATAATATTTGCCTAGTGTTTGTTGGCTGCACTGAGGTGTCTTTGTAAGGACATAGCCTGAACATAGGGTCTTCTAGGGCTGTTTTGGATGTAACTGTCCCTCAGTGTAAACCAGGTACACACTGTTTAAAGACATGAAGCAGTTTTTTTCTTTGTTGAATGTGTGCAATATATAGCCAGGATTAACAAATTCCTAGGGTGAGCATTATTATGTTTTTCATCTCCACTAAACTAATAATGAGGTTTTTTTCTGAGCAGTAATCATAAGTTAGGAAGGGAAGAGTGGGCCTCTGCTATTCCCTGAATGCCCTGA
This sequence comes from Neodrepanis coruscans, assembly GCA_013400695.1. Lineage (NCBI taxonomy): Eukaryota > Metazoa > Chordata > Aves > Passeriformes > Philepittidae > Neodrepanis > Neodrepanis coruscans. Next base: position 10,630 of record VYZS01058998.1, on the reverse strand, counting down.
TCCTTGCTGCTTCTGAGTTGTCATCTTCTGATTCCCAACTCTTTCACTAAAGCTTCTGTATGTTTCCTGATCACAGGTTTTTCTCTTGAGTTGTGTTCTATGCACACACTCACAGTTCTTCCTTATAGCTTAACAATGTCCTTAGAAGTCCAATCTGTTCCTGTGCAGGACTATGTCAAAACTACAGCTGAGGAGCAGGTAGATGACAACTGAGGAGACAGGTAGGAGGAAGGAAACACCTTGGACCCAGGACATCCACAAAAGGCAGGCAGACGTGGCACTAATACTATGGGATACGTACTAGTACTAGTACATACATACTAGTACACTCTGAAGTAGAAGTTGAAGGGCAGGTAGGGCATTGCACATGGTTTTAGGTGTCAGACAACTGAATTAAATCCTATATAAGGTACATAAAAATGCCTAGCACATGTGCAAATATCCACATGTAGGAGTCTGAATCTTGAACTGAATTTTGCTCTAGATGCTTAGCTAAGAACAGCCACACAGATATTCAATAGCATAAATAGGGTGAGAAGTATTCAGGTTATAGAGACTGAGAGTATGATTTCGTTGGGAAGAGTTTATACTCCAAAACCATTAGTTCAATCCAAATCTAGCAGTTTTTGTCTGTCACATTTAGACACTGCTTTACTTAATGCGTGTCAGTCTCTGTTTATTTCATTTATTCTGGCCGTCCTGGCTATTCATATATCAAACTAGCATTTCCACAGGCTTTCTAGGATAATGTGGAGTCATTCCAATCTAGGGAACAAGATGATTTTCCTCCTCTTTCTGAATCTAGGATCTGGCAGTAAAAATCTATACTGAGTAAAATGCTGGGTGCAATGGATGTAGACAAAGCATGCGCCAGGGAGAAGATAGATATGGTAATTTCTGGGCTTATTTATTTCCAAAAAACATAAATTTAAAGGTAACTCTCTGTGCTTACTAAATTAAAGACCTGAGGTGAACCTTTTAATTGTTTTGTGTAGATTGCATGGCTACTTAAAAAACCACCCTGACACAGCTATATTTCTTTCAACTGGATGGACAACAGTATGTATTGAAAAAAAGCCAGTGTTTCTTATGCTTACAGAGTATAAAAACCAATTCAGAACCCTGGCTGCTAACAAGAAGTAAATGGAATTCTACAATGTCAGATAAGGTACAATGTGAAGAAATAATACTACCTAAACCTGGAGTATTTACAAATTACTCAGAAAGATTTAGTGGTCCAGGAACCAGTTTTCTGAAAAGTTTTTGTTCGTTTTGTTCCTTTCCAGTCTTTACTTTCATCTGCACAAGGAACAGGGGTGCAGGAGCTTTCCTAGAATCATATGTATTCCTGCTTATACTGATTCTAGCAGAGAGATGTGCCTTGAGTGTAGAGTCCATTTGCAGATTTCAGGGCTTTGATATCAGTCTGAGCAGTGCTTCATTAGTTTCTCGTAGTGCTTTCTTGGTACTGTCTGGTGTATTACACTGGCAATTGTATTGTCTGTGACTTGTTTTCTTTCTCCTCACTCCAGTACTGTCTGTGTATTCAGGTTCCAGGGTATGGAGCCTGTCCTTCAAGATATTTGTTTATAAAATGTGCTTCCTCCCACACTTGTCATATACAGCAGAATACTATTTACAGTATTTCACCCTCTCTTATTTGTGAGCCTGATTATATTAGAGAAGAAACAACCAACTAGCAATGAAATAACTAGTCAGAGAAAAGGAAGATGTTTCTTATTGCAAAGGTAAATTAGAAGTTGGCTGTAGCAGCCAACCTATGAAGAAAAATTCTTTCATATGGCCGATTTTAAGCTCAACAGTACAGAGACAGTAGCTAAGATCTGCAAATATGGTGGTAAGTAATGGCAAAAGTGCAGCTTGACAGCTGAGTTGTAGACTTGCGACATTATCATCTCCTGCCTGCCTCCCCAGAAGCTCGAGACCTACTGAAATGTAAGATAAGAACATGGTCATCTTTTCTTCATTGCTGGAACGACAATTGTTTGACACAGGAGCCATGAAATAAGAACTGAATGCCACTCTTAAAAAAATGAAAGAAACACTATGAAATGCTTTATCACAGATCCACATCAATACCCTGTCCCATCCTCCTCCCGCATCCATTTCCCCATCCCTGTGACATTATCCCAGAGAAGAAGACTATACAGGCTCAGAACTGATTTCTAGTGACTTACAATTATTATGAGTGTTGTTTACAGAAGAATTTTCTTTTGACTTGTAATAAGGACACAATTCTAGCTTGATACACAAATGCAAAATATGAAAGAGAGGGCTTTAAAAATTGAGGGATTATTTCAATGCAAAAAAAATCTTTTGATTTTTCATTGTAAGAAATCCTATAGGTTGTGGCTATTTGTGAACAGGTTGGAGAAAACCGATTTATTTTTGTAGGAGAAAGAAAAGCATAGAAAAAAATGTCATGGGTGGATGTCAGAAGTTGATACTTCTTTGGGAAAAACTGTTAGAAAAATCACAGCCTGTCACTGGAAGTCCTACTTATTATGGAATAGAATATGATTTATTTTGTGAATATTAATAAAATTATGCATATTATGTGTGAGTCTTGTTTATTGCTGTGCAATTTTCATAGGAATCAGTACTGAAAATTGCGATATATTTTTATTTTCAAATAACTTCATTGGAAAAATGTCAAATGTAGAATGAGATGAAAACTAGCTTGATATCCCTCAAATATTTCTTGAAACATCTTGAATTTTATCAGCAGCTTTAGACTTAATACTGCTTTTGTTCATTTACTCTTCTGAAAATTTCCTTTGGGCAACGGTTGAACAGAGAGTAAAGAACAGAATCAATATAACTTCAATAATAATAAGTTCCTAGAATTGATGTGCTTAGATTAATATAATATTCTGTATTGTTATTTTTTGGTGTGGGTATTAAAAACTGTGCTCTCTCTTTCTAAATGTGTAACAACTGGTGAAGCAGATAGGTTATTATGAGAAAAATCAGCAGAAATTAATCTAAGCAACCTTAAAAATTGTTGTTATCAATGTGTAGAAGTCATTGTAGAAGATTTCCTACTATTTGACTTGTTACAACTCTTGAAAAATTGCAATGTTTTTGTTTCCTTTGATAAAACCAATCATCCATTGTACATTTTAATTTGATATGAATTCATCAGGATTTAATGCACATGGAAAGCTAAATAATCCATGTAAACTTCAAAGAAATTTTAAAAAAATCATTTTTAGACAAACTTGAATTCTGCCATCCTTATGCATTTGAAGTTCTATTGATCTTGTGAAAAGTCACAAATAAAATGCAAAATACATATCTGTGGTGTATTGAAAAGTGCAGCCCATCAAGAGAAGATGATCAGCTTAGTGTTAAACACCACCCAATATGCGGATTGCTAAAACTAGATCTAGGAATTAATGCATTCAGAACCAAATTACTGAAAAGACTGTATGTATCATACTGGAGAGATTAGTTACTTTTATCTGTTTAACACTTTCAAGTACATACATCTTCATATTAGAAATGGCTCCTTTATCTAAGAATTGTCTTAAGATATTTAATAGTCAAAACGTATTAAATTTGACTGTTCTGAAATTTTCAGGCTGTGCTGCTGGCAATGGCCAGTGGTCTGCATTGATTATATGGGGCTGGATCCTTGAAAATTGCTCATGTTTTTAAAATGTTTATGTGAAGAAAAGACTATTTTTTTGTTTCTGCCAGATATATTACATCTAAACATGCTAGTAAATGGTACCCTAATTGTTTAAGTAACTGATGGGCCAGAGGTGTTTTGTTAATTAAGGGCAGGCTGGAAAATCATTAGGAGCAGAAAAAGAACCCATCTACAACATACACATATAATATACTATGGGGAAAAATTGTGTATATTTAGAATGCATTTTCAATATAATCTTAACCTTGAATAAATCACTCCATTACTAGTTTCTCTTCCTTCTTATTTGAAGTAGCACTACGTGGCAATTATTAAGGGTAGCTATTTGGCCTTATCTTTCTTTTACCAGTAAGTGCAGTGAAGTTGTTTTTGATAAAGAAAGGAATACTGCATATTCAGAAAATTGAAATATAATATAAACCTCCTGGTCAGTCATTCTTTAGAAAGATTTAACAGTCTTGAATTTATCTGGTGCACAGGAAGGGCAAAAAATTATACAGATAAGTTGAAATTCTTACTGCCTGCCTGGTTTAGTTGGAAGTACAAAATTTTTCTTCAGGAGGTTTCATGCTCATGTTATTTCACTGGCAAAGGAACTGCACTGTGCTATTGTAATGAATTTAAGATTTTGCTTCTACATTAAAGCTCTCTTACAGTCAGGTTTATTTTATCTGCACGTTGCATATTGTTCAAAGTATAAACTTCTGTCTAACTTGATTGGCTTGAGAGATGATTGGTTTTTAACCTCTTTATGGAATTCAGTTCACTCAGATGAATTGCTCACAAACTTCCAAGTTTAAACAAAAATTTAATTGATCTATAATTAGCTGCGCTTTTAAACTGCCTTGCAGAGTTGACTGGGAACTGCTCTTTTGACTAAGCACTATCAGTGTTACCTTGGAAAGCAGCTACCTTGTTGATGCAGAGGATACCCGTGGTCTGTGGATGCAGCTGAGTGTGCTGCTGCAGGGGTCAGAGGAGCAGACAGTTTTTAACCTCAGGACAGTAGGTGGCATTTCTTGCTGCAGCACCATTCCCTGGAATAACCTGTTAATTCCTGCAAGCTTTCATTTTGCTTTTCATTTTTACAGCCTAATCATGGAGATTTGAAGGTTAAGTCTGCACAGGTATAGTTCCAGGCTTTGTATTACACTAGAGAGAAAACCAAGGGACAGCCGCAATTCATCTTTCTTTGCCTCTTATAGTAGGAGTAATACAGTTACTATGGTTTTGTTCTATAAAATTCATGGGAAAGTGAATCTGTTTTGTCTTTCTGAACTGCATACTTATCCTGAAGATAAGGACTGCAGACTTTTTCAAAGTTTATCTCCTCTGAGCATAAGAATCCCATGTAGCTGCTTAAAAAAAGGAATAAGTACCCTTAAAGATTTTTTTAAATACATATGAAAATGATTGTTGTTTATGTACCTTTTTACTTAATCTAAATAAAGCTTTTTACCACAGCCAAAATACTGAGGAAGGTACTTAAAAAGTCTAATAAAACTGAAAACTGAATTTCTCTTGAAACTGTTTATTTAATCAGCTGAGTGCAAAATTAGTAAATACTATGCAACTAAAAACATAGAAGTTGAAAACACTTTATTTTTACCCTAGTTTGATTTTCTGGATTAGTTCTTTAATAGAATCTTGTTTGCAGAAGAATGCAAGGGTGATAGGATTTCACGTTTAAAATTTAGGTTTGGTTCAAAAAAACCTAAAATTTGTTTCTCCTTTTTTCCTCATGAAGCCAGAAGGGAATGGAAGAATAACAGTGGAGATTATTTCTTTTCTAGATATATGAATCCTACAGGATAAGTAACAAGACGATGGACCTCTGACACTCTCAAGTTGAAATTATGGTCTGTGTATAATTTATGATGAGACAGGAACAAAAAATTGCAGCTTTAGACAGAGAAAAGAAAAAAATAATGGTAGTAGCAACAGTGTGGGAGGTCAACAGAATCTATTGGGTAAGCGTAGATATAAACATGCAAATCCGAATATAAAATAGATCAGAGAAAATTATTTTTATTGGATTTTTAAAAAAGAATTGTGTCATATGTAAATAACATATTNTTTTCTTCAGGAGGTTTCATGCTCATGTTATTTCACTGGCAAAGGAACTGCACTGTGCTATTGTAATGAATTTAAGATTTTGCTTCTACATTAAAGCTCTCTTACAGTCAGGTTTATTTTATCTGCACGTTGCATATTGTTCAAAGTATAAACTTCTGTCTAACTTGATTGGCTTGAGAGATGATTGGTTTTTAACCTCTTTATGGAATTCAGTTCACTCAGATGAATTGCTCACAAACTTCCAAGTTTAAACAAAAATTTAATTGATCTATAATTAGCTGCGCTTTTAAACTGCCTTGCAGAGTTGACTGGGAACTGCTCTTTTGACTAAGCACTATCAGTGTTACCTTGGAAAGCAGCTACCTTGTTGATGCAGAGGATACCCGTGGTCTGTGGATGCAGCTGAGTGTGCTGCTGCAGGGGTCAGAGGAGCAGACAGTTTTTAACCTCAGGACAGTAGGTGGCATTTCTTGCTGCAGCACCATTCCCTGGAATAACCTGTTAATTCCTGCAAGCTTTCATTTTGCTTTTCATTTTTACAGCCTAATCATGGAGATTTGAAGGTTAAGTCTGCACAGGTATAGTTCCAGGCTTTGTATTACACTAGAGAGAAAACCAAGGGACAGCCGCAATTCATCTTTCTTTGCCTCTTATAGTAGGAGTAATACAGTTACTATGGTTTTGTTCTATAAAATTCATGGGAAAGTGAATCTGTTTTGTCTTTCTGAACTGCATACTTATCCTGAAGATAAGGACTGCAGACTTTTTCAAAGTTTATCTCCTCTGAGCATAAGAATCCCATGTAGCTGCTTAAAAAAAGGAATAAGTACCCTTAAAGATTTTTTTAAATACATATGAAAATGATTGTTGTTTATGTACCTTTTTACTTAATCTAAATAAAGCTTTTTACCACAGCCAAAATACTGAGGAAGGTACTTAAAAAGTCTAATAAAACTGAAAACTGAATTTCTCTTGAAACTGTTTATTTAATCAGCTGAGTGCAAAATTAGTAAATACTATGCAACTAAAAACATAGAAGTTGAAAACACTTTATTTTTACCCTAGTTTGATTTTCTGGATTAGTTCTTTAATAGAATCTTGTTTGCAGAAGAATGCAAGGGTGATAGGATTTCACGTTTAAAATTTAGGTTTGGTTCAAAAAAACCTAAAATTTGTTTCTCCTTTTTTCCTCATGAAGCCAGAAGGGAATGGAAGAATAACAGTGGAGATTATTTCTTTTCTAGATATATGAATCCTACAGGATAAGTAACAAGACGATGGACCTCTGACACTCTCAAGTTGAAATTATGGTCTGTGTATAATTTATGATGAGACAGGAACAAAAAATTGCAGCTTTAGACAGAGAAAAGAAAAAAATAATGGTAGTAGCAACAGTGTGGGAGGTCAACAGAATCTATTGGGTAAGCGTAGATATAAACATGCAAATCCGAATATAAAATAGATCAGAGAAAATTATTTTTATTGGATTTTTAAAAAAGAATTGTGTCATATGTAAATAACATATTAAATATATAAATATATAAATATTAATATTTATTAATATATAAAATAATGTATATTTACACACATGCACATTTCTTATAAATGACATATGCTAAGGCCCTGAAATTATCCATTTTCTGATGGTTTTTGGTCAACAGTTTTCTTTGAGATGTTTCCTTGGTAGGAAATTTAATTCTGGCAGAATAACATTTATTGTAGTGTTTTTAAAACTCAGAAGCTGCAATATTGACTTGCACATACTCCAAATTTTAGCTCTAGATTTTTGTTTTACTCAACTCTTCTCTGAGGGTGTGCTGCTCCTTCTGCCCAAAAAGGCACGTGAGGGAGTATGTCTGCTCTGGTGGCACTTCAGTGCAAATAGGTGGATTTCTGAACAGATCTGATGATCACATTTATCTCTCCTGTAGGACAGCCCATGAGACATGGATTCTCAAACCCCAAAGATTTTCTATGAGTTACCCTCAGTATGCAAAGCACAAAACAAAATTGCCCAGGTAACCAGCTGTTGTGGTTTTAGCACAAATTTAGCGATTTGGGACAAGAGATTTCCGAGACAAGCCACAAACACACCCCAAAATGAAGAAAACACACAAATATCACAGTTTATTTCGCACACACACAAAACCCGACAAATAAAGTGCAACAACACAGACAAATTAGACCTTCCCAGAGCCCGTGTTGGGATGAGGACGCTCTGGAAATAGTGCTGGTCTCTTTCTGGGCTCCCAGAAAGACGCCGGGGTAATTAGAGGAAGCACGTGGCCAATCTGAGGACCCCTCCCCAGCAGCGTGAGCTTCCGCCTGGCTTTGACTGAAGGAAAAAAACCTCAAGACAGTTAGAAAGCGCAAGCTCCCTCCCCCCTCCCTCTAGGCCCTCGGGGAAGGGATTTCAGTGCTGGGAGCAGAGATGTGGTCTTTGGACCCCGGGGANGCCACAGCGCCATTCGGCCACGGCCCCAGTGCTGCACGTCTGCAGTGCCATGTGGCTGTGGCCCCGCGGGGTGGCCCCCTGTGCCCCCGTCCCATCCCAGAAGTGACGCCGACCCACAAGCCAGAAGTGCCTACCCGGAAGTGGCGGCGCCCGTAGCACCACTTGTTCGCGGGGCGGTCCCGGCCCCGGAGCAGCCCCTGCACGCCCGCGTGGCCATGCGGGCGCAGCATGGCCCTGGCCCCAGTGCCGCATCCCCCCAGGGTGGCCCCCCGCACCCGCGGCCCGGAATTGACGCTGAACCACAAGCCGGAAGTGCATACCTGGAAATGGAAGCGCCTGCGGCCCTGGTCCCGGGCCGGTTCCATGGTGTCATGCGGCTGTGGGGTGGTCCTGGCACCGGAGTGGCCCCTGCGCACCTCCGCGGAGCGGGGCGGCCCCATTCCCGGTGCGGCCCCGCCCGGACACCGGAGTGGCACCAGCATGGCCCCACAGCCGCGGGGCGGCCACGTTCCTGGCATGGACCTGTGGTCACGGGGCGGCCCCGGCACTGGAGCGGCCCCCGCACACCCCCGTGGGCGCGGTGTGGCCCCAGCCCTGGCACAGCCCTGCGGCAGCCCCGTTCCCGGTGTGGTCCCCACGTGCCTGCGCCCAGCGGGGAATGGGCGGGGGGAACGGTTTTATTTCCTAACCTACAACACCAGCTGACCAGAACTATTTATGTGTGTATTTGACCAACGCTAAGCTCCTCTCCAGAAATAGGGGAAACTGAAGCAATAAGATTTGTACTGAAAGATTATTAAAAAAGAGGTGAAAAATCCAGGCCACTCATAGTCTTGATAAAGGGAGAAAGGGAGAAATTGCATTAATATAGTTGTGCCTCTACAATATTCAAAGGATTTAATCCTAGTTTCACATAATTTTAAATCTTGGAATAGAGCCAAGTAAATTTATAGTGAAATTTTAGTCAGAGTAAATTACAGTTTGAGGTTGTTCTTTAACTTGTTAGGCTAGTGAATGTCTCAAACTGAGTTAGAGGAGAACCATGTCTATTACAATGTCAACAGCCTTTCTTTTTTTTCCAGGAAGTACAGTATGCACCTTTGAGGGAGGACTGTGAATGGAAGTGGTTGGGATTATGCATTTATATCATGAATCTGAAAGATGGCATGAGAGACAGCAGGCAAGAGAAGAAAGTTCAAGGGCAAACACCTCTATTAAAATAGGCACAGAGTCCTAGGTTCAGATGTTCTTTGGATGGATTTGTTCATCCAAACCCACTAGGTAGACCATTGATAGTAGAAGAAGAATTATGGGGGGGTGTTGATTATCTTTTCTTACTTTTCCTGTCAGTGGCCAGCACAGGCTCCTCAAATGCAGATTTATTCCCATTGCATAAAAACCACCTGACTCATTGCACAGTCTGTTTTACCACTTCCAGTTTACACTTGCAAGAGCTAAGTGAGATACTGCCACATGTCTAATATTGATGTGACTCATATGACTTTCCAATACTTTTTTTAGCCTTGCTAAAATTTATGTGTTCAGTAGTATCAATTAATAATGAATTTCACAGTATGATTGGACATTGTATAGAAAATTATTTCCATGACTACTGATATTCTTGCACTTTAAACAGGACAAATAGAAATTTCTGATAGATCTTCCATGTAGAAATAAAGGCTTTGCATGTTTTATCATGTTCTTTTCTGTTCCCATTAACGAAAAGACTTAACATTTTCATTTAAATATTCAGTCATTCAACCTATTTTAGTTTACATTGTGTGTTCCTGGAAAACTCTCCTCTGCTCCATTAATTATTAGACTAGGTAATGGCCGTCCAACTGACGGTAAGACACTGCCTGGTCTTATTGTATTATAACAATTTTGGAATTATTTTTTTATCCCATTCTTCAATAATCTTGTTAAATAGTTCCTTTGCCGCCAATTACTGCTGCACACTGTGTGGAAATCTCAATTAAGTAAAGTGCAATGACATTTATGTCTACTTCTTAACCTGCAATCATTACTTTAAACCCTAAATGTGGTTAAAATGTTTAATTGTTTCACCTCTAATAGTTGTCTTCATTGGTATGGATGTTCATCTGTCATTATTATTCACTGTAGTTTTTCAGGTCTTCTGAAAGCTTTTCACGCTGCTTTGTGATTCTAACTGAATCATTCTATCTCATTAGAAACTCAGCTGCCTCGATAGTCCCCCTTCCCACATGCTAAATCACTTGCATATATATTAAAGAATATCAAACCTGGAACAGATAGTAAAGATACGTCTTCGTAAAGTTTTAGTCAAGGAGGGAATATAATGCTGTAGAATCCTCTGATTTCATTAGCAATTCCTGCCTAGTCATTGATTAATGATGTTTTTATATTTTACCCGGACATCATGGATTTGGGAGGGGCAGGTC
>VYZS01058986.1:0-48349 GCA_013400695.1 Neodrepanis coruscans | reverse complement strand
TGATATTTCACCATGTTTCAGATTATTCCAGAGAGATGAAACTAAGCATTCAAGTATGGAAGTTGGATCCTATAAACATATGACACCTTTATAACATCAGAACCATGAGTAATGTACATAAACCCTCCTGAATTTTAACAATACTGTGTTATACTGTAAAACTATAGCACAGTAAAAATATGGCAACAAAGCTCAAATGCAACAGCTGCATTTCAAATATATATGTGTTATGATGTACTTCAAGCCAACCTCATGACAATGTCTCAGGGAGGTGGTGGAGTCACTGTCCCTGGAAGCACTGGATGTGGCATTTACTGGAAAACACAGTATTTGGTCAAAGGTTGCACCCAGTGATCTCAGAGGTCTTTTCCAACCTAATGGATTCTGTGACACGCTTGTTCATGTACTACATGACTATGGATTTCTCCAGTACAGCAACACATCTTACTGTTTAGGTAGATGGCTTCTCACTATCTCATGCTGCTTCAATGTATCTCAAAAAAAAGTATTTTCCTAAGCAGTTGCAATTTAACTATCCGTGCTCTTTTTTTAATCCTTCTTTACCAAGCAAATTACAATTATGGTCTGTCCTTTATGAGCTTTTCTAAGAAACCCTGACATGGCCTAACTTTTCATATATGCACTCTTGATGATAACTTTGTGTTCTGCAGAACTTCCAGCACTATCCAGAACTTCCAGAACTATCACTTTCCAGCAATATACTCTTAATTCTGGAGGGACTTCTTTCACACCACTTGCTGATGTTGCACATTCCCATTCAGGACACTACTACTGCTGATGATGTTCTAAGTACTTGTTTAAGATCCTGGAAGGACCAGGAGCCCTCAGCAGTTCCTTGATGTGTTGCTATGCCCTTGCTCTAAGCAGCACAAATCTGGAACAAGGTGTTTATGATTTTCATACAATAGATGACTGTCAGATAGAAATTATTCAGGGTTTTTTGCTTGTTTGTTTTAAAGATAAAATATCATTGTTACAAACTGACTTTCTGTTAAACCTTCAGTTTATATAAACTCAGTAAGAAACTCGGGATTTAGACTGAGAATGTGAAGCTGAGGGTGTATCATTACACCTAAGCACTATCTGGGCATAGGGGAAGTGTATTTCAAATCAGTAATATCATATCCAGTTTCAGCTTTCCAGTGATTTACTAGTTCTACTGCCATAACACCTCGACATATCATTCTGCATGTTACCACCATAAAAGGATTATTTTAGCTCTCATTAACTTACCATCCATCTTCTCAGATCTTCATACATTTTTTTAATGTCACTATACAACAGAAACTCACAGAGCTCCTAAATCTCACCTATGAATAACAGCTACTCCCATGAATCAGGATTGGGATTTAAAGTATAACAAATGCAAGGCTACAGAATACACCCACACAGCCAGCTGCCCTAAAGAGCATTTCTCAGAGTGCTTGCAGATATGGATACATGACCCAACCTGTTTCCACAGTGATCACATCACTGTGGAACCAGGCCAGGAACTGGAAAAGAGGATAAAACTGTAAGACAGTTAATCAAACCTATACGTTTAGATGTTTAAGACCAAAAATACAGCCTGTTTGTTCAGGCAACCAGACTGCTCCCATAATAGACCTTAGTACTTCACAGAAAAAAAAGAGATGTAAAAAAAAAGATGTAAAAGCTTGTGCATGTTTAAGAGACATTTATTCAAGTTACTGTTGCATCAATTTCATCTTTCACACGGAAACAGTATTTATGCGGAAAGCTGTGATAGACTATTCTTATAGAGGAGCATGTGACTTTATTATGTGAATTCTGCAAACTGAGGCAGATACTCCACTTTAAAATTATAGCTTAAAAATTCAGCACTGCAGTCAAACAAGACATCACTTCCTTTATGGTGGCTTCTTCCACCAAGCCTGTCTGCTTGTGTCCACCTCCTTTCCAGCATTTACTGCTACAACAGTAATGCTGAGTGAAGAGGAAGAGATGGAGGTGTGTGCCCCACCAGGCAATGCAGCCCTGGCATGAGAACTTTGCAACTGAAGGGCAGATTGTGAGAGTATGAGGAGCAAGCATTGTTCACAGCGCATGAGCCACCTATCTTCTTTCTTCTGCAATTTCTGTTTAATTTGGACACAAAGTCACTGTCCTGCAGCTAAGCCCATTTCCTTGAGGGTGAGACCATGCCTTTGCCTGCCTGCACTGTTCAGCAGGTACACAAGCTGATGTGCACTCCAGGCCTGCCAAACCCCTACTACCCTTGCTCCACCTAGAGAAGTGAATATTTTCTCCAATAGGACTGAAGTACCACTAGTAACAAACTCCCATCCACTTTAAAGTCAGTTGTGGATCAGAAGCCTTTTGTTCCACAAAAAGGTCTGCTGAAATAAATTAACAAAAAAAAGGTAAATTAACAACCAGTATCTGTGATTTACTTAAAAAAGGCTGCCAAATTCAGTGAGTGAAGAGATTTTATCAGTGAAAGTTATTTTCTTTCTACGCCAAGAAAACGAACCATGAAGCCAGCTCCTTCTTGTATCTCATCCTCATTCTTCAGGTTTTCTTCCTTGTTTTTCTTAACACCCCATTCTCGAAAAACTGGTGGATTTACTTACAGTCATCCGGCTGGGGCAAACATAAGTTGCTCTATTGTCTCAACAGTGAACTGAAGCAAAAACCTATTCAGTCCCAGGCTGCAAGGTAGCTGCACTGTGAAATGTCAGCTAAAACACATCAAGGCATGGAGAATGGAGAAACCCTTCCACCCCACTGCACTGTGAAAGCTGCCCACTCTTTGCTTGTTTATTGCTTACAACACTCTCCTATGGTTATCTAGAAAACAGCTTTAAACTCCCAGTGCCTGCTGCCAACAGGCCGGGCAGGAATTTCCAGATACAGCCAAAATGAGCTCCTTCTATTAAATACAGACACGAGATTTACCATCTCAGCAGAGTTCAAACCTTATCCACAGTCACTTCACATAAAGGGGCTCTTTACTGTCACTCATTTGCACAAATTTTGGACTCAAGCCATGGCCTGATATCACTGGGTCTCAGAACCTCCCCAGAACCCCAGTGGCATGGCCAGTGCAGGGGTGGGCTGAGCTGGAAACCACCCTGCTCCGGGAACAGGATGCTCCTCTGGGACCAGATTTTCCCCCCTGAAAACTTGTGCAGAATTTATTTCTGGCTCTATCCACCATGTTCACTGATACCTTCTGCAAGCTGCTACCAGCTATTTTACACCTCTGTGGTTTTGATTCCTCTAGTACCTTTCAATGTTTGTCTTAAAAGAACACAACTGATTTATCTAAGGAGCAGCACTGGTTTGTACTACCTACAAAACAATCATTTAGAGGAATTTCTCCTTTATGTATGCTTTACACACATACTATTCACCTATGTAATTTAGCTCTACAGGGCTCTTGGTTACCTATCAAGGAAAAGGACAGAATCAGAGAATACACCTGAGAATACACAGAGAATACACAATTATGCACCTGCAGGTACATACCTGAACTACCCTCTATTTATAATACATCTCTAACTAGAGATAAACAACTAACACAAATACCTCTAGCACATAGGACTACACTGTGACTGCTTGAATATTGAAGGGATCTTAACCATAAAGGGTACAGCTGTCATTTATAAAATTAACCTTTCTTCATCCTTCTAACAAACTATGTGATCATTCATGTGATGAGTTACAAAGCTATGTTCAGAAATCATACATCTAGTCACAGTGGTGAAACATGGGAGATATTAAAGAAGTTACTCTTTTCAGCTGAACACACACACATAAATTAAAACATGCTTGCCTTAAATAGATTTTTCTAAGGATACCCATTGGTAGTCTGATGATAACCTTTTATACAGTTGTAATAAATGCTTACATTTTAAGATAGCATTTAAGTTTGAACATTTAAATTACAGATAAACATCTAGTAACAAAAAACCACCCCAGTCCTTTCATTAGATACTAAGTATTTAATGTCAGTGAGCAAGACTTTTTCAAGCAGGAACATATCTCGGTTTTCAGGACGAGAGTCACTTATCTGAAAAAAACAGTTCCACTTGCTAAAATATATTAAGTTGGGTTAAAGAAATGCAAAGGCTGGACAAACAGGAAGGATGTTTTTTGTTAGATGTTTATCCTTGTACAATGTGCAATTGTTTTGTGTTCCGGATTCCTAACATTATCACCAAATCACAAAAATCACAGATATATTTTATTTTCTATATTGAAAAATCTCAAGATCACATCAGTCCTCAGGGAAAACACAGAAAAATCACTATATCACTGTGGAGACAACTCAAGTGTTCAAACTGAATGTACCTATGCTACACAAGTGTGCTGGTGAAATCTTTGATGGGGTAAAAACCACATCATATGAAAGGGACAATCTGATTTCTTCTCTGCAGTAGATCAGCAATGGCCACTCAGCAGAGCATTTGCTTTAAATACAATCTTAACGGCTTGATAAATGTGAATGCTTTAGACACAGCCAAAAGTGGGGCTTAGCTCAAAAGTATGCTCGGAGCTGGGATTAGTCATCTAATCTTCTTATTCAGTACCAGGCATAAATTAGGCACATAAAACCAGGATTCATAAGCACCAGCACCCCACCTCACCCTTGCCAGCAGAGGTAAAGAATGAGGCATGGATGTGACCCTGTTACTCCCACATAGGCAGGTAACAGAAATCAAGACTTCACAAAAATCCCACATGGCACCAGTCCCTTTAAATTCCCTGTCCCTTTCATCTAAAAGCCCCAGGGCCACTACTACTCTACTAGCATGAGAGAAATTCAGGATCGGATCTCTGCTTTTAGGGAATCTGAACTCCACCCTTCCTCTGCCCTGTCTGCAGGGCATCCTGGGGCACAGACACTCCTGGAGCTGAAACCCAGGTGCTGGGGGAGAGGTATGACATGCCAAGACCTGGGGAACCTCTGGGTTAGGAGTTAATAATTTGCCAGAAGAGCCCACCTGAGGCTGATGTTGCCATGACAAATGATCCTTTTATGAAATACCAGGGTAAATGGGCATATGAACATGTAAACCTTAATGGCATGGAACTAATGCAACCCCTCAGATTGCTATTAGTCATGCTTCCATTCCAAATAATTTAAAAATTAATTACTTGGCTTTCTTATTTTCTTTCAGATAGCATGTATCTTATGAAAGGTGTACAGCTGACTGATTAACTATTCCTTTGCTGGTACACCTGCAAGGATCCCACCAACACAAGAAAGGAGATGTACTGCAGCTACCCTGAGAAGATGTGTACGTGTACCTGTCAGTAATGTTCCAGCTACATACCTGAAACATCTCCTCCCACCCTTCAGCAGTAGCACAGTAGTTAACACTTCCAAATTTGAGGATTTGCAGCCTCTCTAAAAAACTAAAACCTCACTCTCCTAGTTTCTTGCTTCCTTTCTGACTGCCTGATCCCTGAGATCCTCCTTGATTTTGCTTTCTAAGAATTTCATAATCTGCAGGCTAGTGGGCTAACTGGATGCATTGCACAAATATGTGTCCCATCACGTGTTAATGTCCTACTGCCTAGTGAATGTCACCTTGTTCCCAGCCACGGAGTAGAGGGTGTCCAGAGTTCCTCACCTATCCTCCTCCCATTTCCCTTTCTCATGCGCCTCTTATTCATTTGCTTGGTGACAGAGACAGTCCTGGTCTTTTCGATACTTTTTGATATATTAGTTCTTTTCGGAACGGACTAGACCTTTTGATTTCTGTATCGGGCTTCTCTTTCTAATGAAAAAAGTGTCCACTAATGAGCAAAAGAGAGTTTCGAGTACCCTGTCACAGGTTTTTATGGATCCTTGCACACACAAGAGCACCACTGCCTTTATTCACACAGCCCATCCTCGCAGACCAACTCCATTACCCCTTCTGCATCAGCAAAATTGCTAAATATGCCCTGAAAAAAAGAAAATGAAATCTGGCAGCATGGTACATTGATCTTGTCTCACAGCCCAGCAGAGCAGGGCACGCCCGAGCCCTGCTACACGCCTTTGCTCTGCCAGTGCTGATACACCAGGGTGTCTTGACTCACCCATGGGGTTGATCTGCCCTTATGTTAAAAGACTTGTCTCTTTGGAGAATGAGTTGTTCTCTGAGCTATGTTCAGGCTGCTTAACCTCCAAGCACTCAGCTGCAAGGAATGAATGAGCTGACACAGCAGGAGATCACAGAGTGGAGGTGTACTGACTGCCACCTATACTGTTCTTTTAGGAGATCTGTCAGAAGAATATGACAAAGTTAGACCTTGCCCTGCTGTCTGTCAGGATTGCTTTCACCACATCAGGAGCCCAAATGAGTCCGGGAAAGCTTCCCTGGACCAGCTCAGTGTGGGATCTGCCACCGTGGAGAAAATATCTCTTCTGCTCTAGAGCTCTCAAGCAAGGAACATACATTTCTGGCCTTGAAGAACTGTCCTTTGTTTACGTCCCTAAATAAAACACTGCCACTCCTGCCACCCTTCTCCTCGGATACTAAAAAACTCTCTAATTAAACAGTCTGGCTCAGCCAGAATTCAAACACTGAACTCTACAACCTAATCTATGTTACCCAAGTGCGAAGCTACCAGCACAGGTGAGGTGAACCCTCACCAGCACCCATGGTGCTGAGTCTGCATCATCTCGCCAGCCATCCAGCAAGTGCACAGCTCCCATGACAAAACAGCATCCTGCCATGGGACAGGCTCACCCAAAACCTCCTCTTCGTGCCTTGTAGTGCTAAGGCTTTTTTCAATAAGTAACGCAATTTCCAGCTGAGTGTTATTTTCACAAGGCACCCAGGAACACGATTCACAGAAAAATGTACTTGGCTGCTAGAAAGTCAGTTAGCAAAAGTATTCCATTTTTTAAGTGTCATTTGATTATAAATGAGATATATATAGTCTACCTTTTCCTTCATTCAAACATCTCAGAGATTTAAATACAAATATCAAAAATCCTACAAACTTAACATAAAAACACTGCCGCAATGGGACAAATTAGCATTTGGATCATTAGAAATGCAAACGGCATGGAGAGGCATTAAAAACAAACAGGTTATGAAATTCAGAGAAAGACATGTTTTTCACACTTTATTAATGGAAAATAAGGCATATTTCTAGCAAGTACTTCAAATGCCTTGGCCATAAATGTCTGAGTGTCTGTTTAGTAAATTGGGAGGTGAATACCTGTGAAACCCATGCAAAAACATGGGGATATGGTAAACATACAAAGTATATATGAAGATTAATTCTAAACTTTTACATTCCCAAACAGTTCAGATGTTACTATTTTCAGATATGAATACAGTTTTATCTCCTCCATGTTTTAATACAGCTTCAAAAATATGCCTAGATAGGTTAGAAAGACTAAACAAATCTACTGGATGAGGGAAGAACTTACTCTTTTATGACATTTGTTAATGGCAAATAATATGCTATTATGCTGTAGTTTTGCCTGATACTCTGATGTGGATGACACTAGTCTTTAACTAAGAAACCATTAACTTCAGGAAAAAAAAGTGTCTGCTGTATTCACAAAATGTAGCAGTCCACAGTTCAATGCTAAAATTAAAGACATTCTCATTAATTCCAAGGGGTGCAGGGCTAGTCATGAAAATCCTAACCATGTTTTACTAATAGAATTCATCTTCTTAATAAGATGGCATGTGAACCCATTTTTCCCCGGCTGCTGAAAGCAGCTTGTGGTTTGCTTTTATTCTTCCAAACACAATTAGCAAAGCACTCCAGCAGCTGAATAGACCCATTCATTTGAACAAATTATTCCCTGGCAGGGTTTGGGTTTTTTTTTTTCTTTTCTTTCTTTTTCTTAAATCTCCTCAAAACTCTCTCCCATCCTGATGCAGTCAGAAGACACAAAAGCCTGACATTCATCTTGCCTGCCTGTGCCTGAAAAAAGACAAGTGGGACAGATACTGCTGAATAAGTTACATTTTCAGCATCTCAGTGACACAACTGAATTGCTAACTTCTCCCAACCTTATCTTAGCTGGTGTGCAATTCTAATTAAAAGGCTGATGTAAGGAATACACACAGGGAAGAGTCTGGCACCGATGTTATGGATGAGATGATAAAACTTTATGGGCTACCTCCCATGAAGCTTTTGTAGTTAACTGTTGGAGCTAGAACAGTTGCTTCTAAGTTTACTATTTTTCATTTCAGAGGGCTGAAGATGCTAAGTAAAACACAGTTTTTTAATAATAGGTAGCAGCATCTTGCTGATCTAATTAATCTACATAGCTCATCCTTTCACTGAGATAAACTGGCAAATCAGGCTCCAGTTCCCTTCTCCCAGTGCTCATTTTCAGGGTGAAAAACACTGTGGGTAGGATAAAACCCATGCATCCACCTCAGGAACAATGCTGTCATGTAGTTAACACAGCAGAAACATTTATTTAATTAGTTAAATTTTCAGCTTTTAAATGAGACGAAAAAACAAGCCATGGGTGGTCTGTAACCTCAGAAGAGCAAACATCCCAGGCTGTAAAAGCATCCCAGCTCAGAATACTGGGCTGGACATAAAAAAAGCATTTATTGAATCCTAGGCCTGAGTCAGAAACAGAAGGTGCATTAAGAGCCTCCAAAACTGCAGCCTACCACCAATTCATTAAGTGTTCAGCATTATTTAATAAAAATGGCTTACGCATATACTTGAACTGAAACACTGTTTATTCATAAACATTTTTAACTACAGTATGTGTATGGAGTTATTCGCATACCAATTTAGAGACTGTTTCAAATTCTTCCTTCAAGTAACTGCATGCAATTCTCACTGCTGTCTGCCTCAACTAGGCTACAGGTCTTCAAGGAGAGCTTGTCCTGTATTTTGCAATTAAACCAAGGATTGGTTTATAGAGACCAGGACACAGTGCTGTTAATGTCTTGTTAACGTATTAATATTACAAAAGTGAGAAAACTGCTACGATTTGTATAAAAACAATGAAGTAATTCTATACTGTTCTTACACTCAAACTCCAAATTAGAACAGACATTTGAAAAAAACCCTCCTTTTTTTGATATTTTTTTCAGATTAGTCAAACTCCAGGTAGGCACAAAGTAAAATGGTCAGGCTTTCCACAAAACTAGAGGATGTTTCCTGAAAAAACATAGTGACACTGTTGAATGCTGAAACGATGGCTGAGCAGATTTAATGTTTCAGGCCACAGTTCTTTGGGTTACATTAATATGACAATAACTGCTTTCACACTCAAGAGAGTTGGGAACAAGCAAATAATAGTTGCTAACAAATCAGGCAGCTGCTGCAATAAGACATTGCAATAGGACATGGGAGACAGGGAACATCATCATTTTTAGCCCCATCCTGTGCAACTACTCCCTTCCCAAACACTTCTGAGACATTTTCTCAGAACCACTCTACCACTCATTTTCAATGATGTCTAGTTAAAAGGTGCTTAAGGAAGCTTTTTCCTTCACAAGACAGATTCCCAGAGGAGTCAAAGAAACTGCCTTTTCCACATTTCCCTGCTCACTCATAAGGCACAGGTTCCTCTACCTTCTCCATTTCCACAGCATAACACCCATATGGAAACCACAGTAACTTCCAACCCTCAGAAAGACATACCCAGAACACATTTTTCTCTTTTCTGTGTGATTTAACAGCTGGAGATTAAGACGGCCAACACTCTTTGACCTGCTACTCCTCCAAGGGCTGTATGTGTTCTGCATCTGGCAACTGCACAGCTGCTGCTTTAGAACTTTGCCCTTTCTGTCTTCCTTATCTTCCCTTCTGTCATCTGCTTATTTTCCATTTTTATGATTTTCTTTTTTTGCTAGATAATAATGCCATTAGGATTAGTGCTGGCAAGAGGCCAGGACAAAATGGCAGCACTAATGACTTTTGTCTGAGTTAGGGTCACTGTGAGATAATTTAGACCACAGACCTGGGGCCCCATTTTCCCATGACACTGGAAAAATCCACACAGAAAAGCAGAAAATATTGAATGCTTCAAATCAAAACCTCCCTAAGTTCATCCTCTTGGTATACAGCTTGCAGAAAAGAATGAGGACTGTATTTCAACACCCATGGACAGGACTTCAGATGTACTGTACTACTGACTATCTTTCCACACAGTTTTTGTTTTCAGGAGCAGAATCCAGCAGAGAAAAATCCATCATTGTCACTCCTCACCCACTCAGCTCAAGGACTTCTCCCTCAGAATCTTCTCTTGGAGAGCACAGTCTTCCTTAATGCACACTCTTAATTTTTGTACCAAGCTGCTATATGAAGCACTCTTAATGTGTACTCACTACCTACAAATCTTTTAGAGAGCAAGGAACTGGCCTTCAGTTTGGCTTTTTATTTTTCACCATTAATTTTTAGAATGAATTTTTTTCTTAATACTGAAAGCTGTCGCGAAATGTTTCTCCTTTGAACAGAGGAGCAGGACAATCAGTTAAGGGAAAATAAAGCATCTCTTTCTCATTGCCCAAAGTGGGGAAATGTATAATTCATCATAAATGATGAAAAGCGAAACAGAAGGCTAAAATTCACACACTGTTAATGAAGAAACAGCTAATGTTTGGGGTTTTTTTGCTATACTCAACCCAAGACTTACAGACATTTTATTTTACCATTGTTCAGAGGCTGTGAGAAAGCGGGTAGGGGAGGCTGTGCTGAGATGCATGTAAATTAAGCATCCATGTAATTCCAGGACACTCTGCATTTGAAACAAAACCTCCTTCCCCCACAGCTATGATCTGCAGCTCCTTCACTGAGTTCCAGATCCCGATGGCCTCTTCCATAAGGCTTCGTGTAAGTCAGCTATTGATGTTTCAGATGGCAGGAAGCCATGATATGTGTACAAGATCATCACTCTGTCCCAACAAGAACAGACGGGGAAGAGCACAGAAAGACAAGTGGGAAAGGAAAAAAAGGAAGAATAGGAAGAGGAGCAGGACAGGCAGTGGCAGCAGCAGCAGGAGGCCCAGCAAAGGCTGATGTTTCTGTGGGAAGAAGTGCTTGGAACAAGGCAAAGGAGGTAGAAACGGGACATAGGGAGAGGTGGCCCTCAGAACCAGGAAGAAGAAGGTCAAGGCTGAGATGGTTGGGAGTCAGGCCGTCATGGCTGCCCTGGGACAGCAAGGAGCACTGAGAGCACAGACCACAGAGTGAGGAATGAGGAAAGACTTTTGCCAGGGGTCCTCCAGAAGGGGGTCTGCTCCACAAGGGGTCTCCCTGACAAATACATCAGCCTGCAAAATCTCCCCCATACTGGCAGATGGGAATTTGCTCTCCCCTAGATCCACTTCTGCTTGACCATAACAGGACTTCTATCCCAAATCAACACATCATAAGGTTTGCAGTGTGTCACCATGCTAAAGAACAGCAAAGCATCCCCTTGTCTGCCACCAAACCACCTACACACAACATGCTGAGGTCTCAGCAGTATAAGGCTTTTCTCATCTGAGCAGATGTCACACTACCCAGTCTAAAAAAAGCCACAAAACTGCAGATGAATGGATCTTTAATATTCAAAATCCCATTTCTCACCAAGTACAACCAAGGACACATAGCAGATTTTCAAGGTACACAGCCTACTAAGTGACACCTGCAAAAGGGCACACAGAAAAGGGAGGAACAGCACAAATTATAGTGCCATGACTTCTTCAGAATTCATTTAGTAGGTTCTTTAGACAGTAGCACCTTGAAACAAGACAGAGTGCCTTCAAAAAACCATGACTAGACTTTGAAAGTATCACAGTGAAAATACAAACTACTGATGTGATTCAAATTGAACATTTAAACATCTAAATAAAATACACTCACATTCTAGGAAGCACAAGTTTTCTAAAGGCAGCATAAATTACACCAAAATTTGCAATTATACAACTGACTACAAATAACTTTTTTTTTCTTTAACACAACATTTAATTTCATCAGCTTGTGCTGTTTCCAACTGTGAGGGACACAATGCTTAAAGCAGAGATGAGGTAGGTACCTAAGATGGAGCTGAAAAATTAAGGGTTTCATCTGCTTTCTTCAGGTTCAGGCATTAACTTCCAGCTCTCATTTCCTACAGCTAAAGACTGACCAAACCCTCTTAAAACCTCTTTTCTAGATGAGTGTTATTTGGAAAGTTCACTCCACACCACAGAGAAGGTTGACTGTCTGGGAAGTACTTGTACCAGCATGCAGAAATTCCTATAGGTATGTGTGACACATTCTTGCTTTCACAGACACTTTTTCTAAGAAAACGCCTAATGAATTACCTTAGCAGTACCTCAAAAGCAATTTTCAAAGGTGTTTTCCTCCTACATTTTAAGAGATTAAAAAAAATTTCCCCTTTCTACCTCCGGAGGACAGTGGCATCTCCCAAGGCTTAAAACAACTTGCAAGGACTATACTGATATTTCAGGCAGTTCAAAATGGAAAAGAGCTACTACCTCAATATACTTTGTTCGGAAAAAAGATCCCTTTTCTCATTCACATCAAGAATAACTTCATCAGATGCAATATTGAGGTTGTACCTTTCCGAGATTTGATTCTAAAAAAATAATTTTTGTGACAAAACAAAAAAGACTGTATTTCTTCAACTATTAAGAAAAGACAAAAAGTAAATGGTGTGGTAGAGTGAGAGACCTAGCAACCTGCCTTTCCCCAGCTTTCCTGCCGATGAGCTAGAGAACAAGCACAGGACAACATGTCATGGATGGCAGTGTACAGACCTATTGCACCTAGACCAGGTCTATTCTCCTTATTTACATTATCCATACACACATATCCAAAAAATACGTATTTATATGCAACAGGAGGATTTTGCAACTGAATCCAGGTGATTCCGTCCTGGTAAGATCCTACTGATATTTTTGCTTTAATTAGGAGCAAGATTTTGAAGACGCCATGCAATAAAGCCTGTCATCAAGTACTTACGTAGTCATCCTCATGAAGGCCTTGCTTCTGAACAGAACTTTTTACCTCCAGGGAAAACTTCTCAAACTCAGGCTTCACAGTCCTCAGCAGAGTGACTGTTTGGAGGTACGAGTATGCTTTCTTAGCTTCAAGGTCATGTTTGTCTCCTCTTCTCCAAGAGCCATTTCCTAAAATGGAAAATAAGCATATTGCCAAACATATTTCCAAACTCCAAACTAGGTACCATTATAGGATTGCCTTCCTTTTGCCACCCAAAAGTCCTCTTTCCTGTACCTTGAAGAGATGGCAGAGTACAAGGGAGAAGTGAAACTTCTTTAGACGTGAAGGAAATCAGGCAATGAGGAATAGCTGGTGGGAACTAAATGTGCAACTAAAGGACAACTTTTTTCCATGCTGTGTTTGCTTATTTTCTAAGGGTGGGAAGACGACTAAGCACAAGAAGACATCTTCGAAAACACATATGCCAGATTTCAAATACAGAGTAATTTCAGTTAGAAATGAGGGAGGATTCAAACACAAAGTTTTTGTTACACATCACCCTACCAGCAACATTCTTGGACAGTCAGAAAGGCACCAGTAAAGTCACTATGATGAGCGTCATCCTGAATGGGAGGCAGATGGTGCAGCTCTCCCCACTGCAGTCAAGGAGAAAACCATGTGTATTTACATGTGTTTTGTGTCACAGCAAGGGAACAATTTAACCCAGACCACCAGTAAAGAAATCACATTTTTAAAAAACATGATAGCTGACTAATTATTTATTAGCAGAGGAGTCCTTCTGCTGAACAGAGACCGGCCTTAGCAGTCCCTGAGATGCTGATCCAAAGCTTCAGGATGTCATCAGAAAAGGTTCACATTGCCCCAGCATAGATTTTGTGCCATTCTATGCAAATGATAACTAGAGGACGCAGGCAGCCCTTAAAGCTAGACAGCCATTTTATTTTTTGAACAGCAATAATAAAACACCATTATGGCTAAATAAGCCAAGACAAAGACCTGGGGGCACACGAGAACCTGAAATGAGAGAGGATGTGGCTGTTCTGCTTAGGTTGAGTGCCATGGTGTCATCTGGACCAAGACAAGCAAGTGGTTTGGGAATGGACATATTAAGGGAGGTGTAGTCCAGGTATCAAACCTTATCAGCTGCATCACATAGCTGCAAGACATCCCCCTCTATTCCCTGAAACAGGTGAACAGAGTTTGCATTTTGTCCTCCCAGTACCATGGCACTGCTGCAGGGACTTAATTGGACAATTGCTTTGTTTCCCCAAAGAGCACAAGAAAAGGAGCAAAGGACCTGCACTTCTGTGGAGGATAAGTCTTTTTTTTATACAGCTTTTAGTCCCAGGGCAGGTCCTGTCATTCCTACCATAAGGCAGGAGATACAGGAGCACTTTTACCTCTCTCTTCCACCCCAGGAAAAACCTTATTTACCCAGCATCGCTTAAAGACTGCAATCTTTAGACATACTACGCACTTTGTTTGTGGTTTGTTTTGTTGTTTTGGGTTTTTTTATTACTTCATTCTTTTGGGAAGAAGGTTTAGATACATATGCCTTTGTTTAGGCTATTTTTCCAACAAGAAGTTTAACCAGTCAAAATAATTTACACCAGAACCCTATTCACCAGACCCAGTGGGAACATCCTGCATCTGTCCTTCCTGCTGCTTTCAAAGAGAAAGAAAGGCACATCTGACAATTGCAAGATAGTCCATCTTGCTACCTTCCCCAAAAGAGAGTACAAGCCCTGCAGGACCCTCAAAGATGAAAAGCTTCTGGCCCAACTAGGTACCTACATTTCAGAGGTACAGTACTCAAGAAGTACAGCAGAGACTAGAGCATAGAGGGCTTTGCATTTACAAATGGAGATGGGATGGCTAAAAAGCATAAGATTACAGACACAAAAAAAAAGAAGTTAATGCTGGTAGAGTGTGAAAAAGTTTCTGTTTCAGACAGTATGGATGTTTCTTTTAAAAAATCCTGACACAGAAAGGGGACGTTACATAACTTGCACAACAGCGTTCCTAGAATAATTTACATATTTAAATTCCTTTGTGCGTTATTTTGCAGGAGGTCATCTTATTACAACTGTGTACAATTATTGCAGCCTTGGCATTTAATACGCCTGTTCTTCTGAAAAATTAAAAATATTCAGAACAGAGGGCAACAACAAACTGCAATAAAGTCATCTGAACATAAAGGCAGTACAAATTGCCCAATCACTCCCTCACTGGTATAAGGTACAAAATCTAGTATCTCCAGGCAATGGGAAAAAGAAGTTTTGGTGCAACTTCTCTACACTTCTCTTCTGCTTTCTTTCCACATGTAATGACCATCTGCATGGAAGTCATTCACTCTACATGGGAAACACACCCACAAATAGAAAAATTGGTTTAAAAGAAACGTCAGGAAATGTCACATTCTAACTACACTACAACAGAAGACAGTTTTCATTAATTCCGGAGAAAAGCTACAAGATAACAGTGTGACGAAAAGGAAGGTAGTGCTGAGATTCCAACAAACCATGGGGCCAGCAGGAATTGCTCCCAGCACTGTCCTATATGAAGGTTGCATGTCAGAGTCGCACAGCATTGCCCTGTACACAGCTGGACAAAGTGCCATCCTACTGCAGGCTGCATCACTGGGGGCACCCACTCCACATCAGCTGTGATCCCTCCCAGGGCAGGCTGCTGAGCCCAGGATTACACTGCAACACTGCCTCCTGCAACCGCCACCACCTCCCAGCAAAAACCATCCTGGAAAGCAAAACCATTTAAAAAATGCAGCTGCCCACGTCCTGCAGCTGCTGTTGTTGTTGTTGTTGTATAAGCATCTCCTTCTCAAGGGGAAATACCGGCTTCCCAGGTAGTCACCCTGTGCTCATTTCAGCCAAGGCAAGGAAACCATCAGCTGTATGGGACTATTCATCTGAGCCACTGTGGACACCTAAGGACGAGGTGAATTGCTGTTCAGGGGTGCCTACTTCTCTACAAAGGAGACCTCAGGTCACGCGCAGACTTGTGCCTATGGCTAGATGAATGACTTCTGATGCATTTCTACTCGGAGTACATACTGGCAGCCAGAAGGGTTATTTGATCAGTGATTTCTAGTAAAGTCAAACCTGCAAAGCTCTCACAGTCTAACCAAAGAGCCAAAACTCCGGTATTTTGTGACTGCTGATATGGATAGAACTTCTGCTCTTTGCTCTAGTCCTGAATAAAGGTGTAATGCAAAAGAGCTTTGCTTATGACACCAGGGATAAAGTCCCTTCAAACTCAACTGAAAAAGAAGAAAACCTTGATTCGAATCATTGGTTTTGATCTGGTTCTAAAAGATCTTTCACCTACTTATCTTTTAGTCATTTGAGTGATTTACTTATTACCTGACAAAACTCAGAGCTCTAGACAATAGCAGTGACCTGTACTTCTACACAGATCTCTGAATTTGTACAGAATCTGTCTAGATCTCCGAATTCAAACTTTTGTTTCATATCTTCGCTATACAGCATAATAATGCACTGTACACTAAAAACAGCACTGTTCAGGGTGAAATAATCTCAGAAGTAGCAGGCAGATAACAAAAAGTTTATGCAAAGGAACTTATGATTAACTGATTAATTAAAAAATACATGATCTGTTTGTGACCAATTAATTAAAAAAATACATTATCTGTTTGTGAAGTCATTTGTTCTTGCCTTTGAAGACTGAAGAAAGAAAAAACCCAAAACTTTCCTTTTTTCTCAACGCCCATTTGGTTTTTAATCTGTTATTGTAGTGGATTAGTTGAAGCAGTCTGCTTAATTGTTTTCTCTGGTTAATTATTTTCTCTGTACCTGCAAAAGAAGCTTCTTTCAAAAGCCACGTTAGCACTTCAACAGAACCTAGCTCCAAGAAATTAACTTGCCTCACCTTCAGCCATCTGATATTTGAACTCAGCAAACACGTTCCAATATTACTTAGAATTTAAGTGAGACAACTATAGCGGATGTAACATGCAGATACATTTGATATTATGGCATATAGGTGTATTTTTAAGAGAAAGTGTCTTTAATTTACACTTTGATCCTGTTTCAGTTTGAGAAATATGATTCTTTTTACTTAGTGGTGGCATCAGACACTTTTATTCACCCTCCTCTAGTAAACTGTGATTGCCTGTGTCCCATTGCCTTCAACATAGCATGGCCAAATATTTTTGCAGGCATTGTTTCTGATAAAAAGCTGAAGTTAATTAGACATGTGAATGCCCCAGTCCAGAGACAATTTCTGAAGACAAGCCCTGCAGCTGCCCACAGTACTGGCTGTTGCTATTTCTTCCTTCCAGCCATCTGCTCAAAGCAGAGGCCACTAGGCAGCCAGGAATACCCTTGCCTTGAGATTTGGCAGTCATAAGGCCAGCCAAGCATGGTGAAAGCCATCTAGACCTGAGCACACAAACTGCAGAACGGGGTACCCACACCATAATCATCTCCATCCGGTGCTGATTCCCCAAAATAAAACTAAATAAGTAATCCCTCTAGTATGTTTGGCATCTTGTGACCCACCCAGTAGCAACTATATCCACAAGGCCTGTTTTATTTCCTGCAATACCATAGCCCAAGAGGGAGATAACAGCAACAACAGGGAGACACAGTGGTGTTTTCTGGAACTCAGTGCTGCATATTTTGAGGCTAACAAAACTAAAAATACCACCAAGCTTGCAGAAGACTTTGCAATACACTTGGGCAAGAAAAACATTACCAAATGACGAGCTGTTGAAGAGTTCGATGTTGAAGAAAGCGTAGTCCCCATTGGTCATTCCTTGCCGATGAGCAGCCAACATGATGTTCCTGATAGTGTCACCGCTGGCACACATGATTACAACTGTTGGAAGGAAATGAGAAACACAGATAAGAAGCAAAGCAAGAACTCCAGAGAACAGACTGTTAAGCATGAATGCTGCCAGAAACAGTGACCCAAGCTGTCCTCCCACTCTTGCAACAAATATGACAACACAGATGGCAAACAAAGCTGGTTTCCCAAAGAGCTGACAAGACAGGTAGCAAACAGAGAGGCTTCTTCCTCCCTTGCCTCTTCTGAAGATAATTAAACAGAGCTTCTGGGTGATCTCTTTTTGTAGCCCTGCAACATGTGATAAGTTCTGCCTCCAAATTTCTTTAGCTATGTATATTTGTAGAGTACACTGCAACTGTAAGCCTCTGTTGTTACTTCTAAATGGACATAAGACAAGCTGAGGATGAAGAATTAATGTGATACCATGGCATTATCATTTCAGTTTCCATTTCCATGAACAGTATGGTGTAAATTTAACTTGCCTACACCTCAGCTATCTAATATTTCGGCATGTGGTCCAGAACTTTTTGCCTCTCAGCACTAAAGGAAGAGCAGCATCTGTGCATCTGTGCACATGGCCAGTGGTATGAATCTTTCCAGAACATAACCTTCTCTCCAGAGACCATACAGTAAGTCTAGGCAACAATCTTTGATGGGATGCTTAATATTAAGAAACATGAAAACCAACCGCCACTTTCTGAGCATGAAGATTAAAGGTGGGTACAAGATTAAACATCACAGAGATTCATTTATCACCAACCAAGAGCGAAGTAGAGGCTCTGCTGCTACAATGGTGCTTACAAGCACACAGGTGTGCTCTGTATGGGCACATTGACTACTGTGGTTCACAGGTCTCTTCCCAAACGTGTTCTGAATGGAGACTACTCCCTTCCTTCTGCAGAGGGAAAGCAGAGACTCAGGTGAGGTCTTAAGCAATGGGGAGACAATTCCCACACAGAGCACCTTATAAACTATAAACTTTTATGCAGGTTCACATGACTACAGCTATGAAGCTACTGACAACAGAGGGAGCAGCAAAGTATTTTACCAGTGCATGCTTTGGGGCTATATCCTACAGCAGAGTCATAAGAGATCCTGTTAGGACGATGATTCGAAACCAACTGCACGCACGTTTCCAAGAACGCCGTCACACATGGCAGGACTCAAAAGCTACAATAACGTACGCAAATATTTTCAACCCAACAATAAAAATGAATCAAAACCACATTGAGCTCTTCTGGGTAGAAGTGTTTTCTATTATAAGAAATGAAAAGGCCAAACAGGCCAAATCTTTTCGCACACAATGAATCTTCTCCCATCGCTTTTCTGGTTGGATGCCATTGCAGGCATAACCTCCAGATGTGCCGCTGGGGTGAGTCATATTCAGTACATCCTCATGCTTCAGGAGAGTTATACCATGCATAGCTCTGTCCTACTGATTATAGCAGAGCAATATAATAATTTCCAGAGCAACAGTGCAAGACATATTTCATGACCATTGTGAAGTATATTACCATGAAGAAAAAGAAAATTTTCTTACAATAAAATTTGGACCAAATCTTTTCCAGATGCACATCAGGAATTAAATTGTCTCACTGTTCCTAATTTCAGTATAGGTGAGAGATTTCCTTTTGAAATGTTTCCTTGCTGCCCTCTCAATTCTCCCTTGACTTTGCCTTTGTAATTCACATCTATCATAAAACTGTAATCTGTAGATGGAATCAAAGACGTTCCCACACCACCAGTAAAAGACTTCAAGCAAAAGGAATAAAGGAAAGAGCGTGTGTGTGGGGAACTAGTTTAAAACACATTAAATCATATTTTGTAAGCCTCTAAAGGAATGTAAGGGAAGTAATATTAACTATTTGGAATGGGGTCTTAACCCAGCAGGAGAGCAAGATTACATATTTTAAGATTTTGAAGCAAATAAGCAATGAACGTGTCTCTCACAATCTTCCAAAAATGTAAATTATATATTTAATTTGCATCTCTACCTTACTATTCTATACATACAAATGTGTACGTGCAATTACATACAAAATGTTATCTCTTCAGCATAATACATACAGTAATTCTAACAGTAATAAACTGAGTTTATTGACTAGGATTATTGACTCATCTTGCAAATACTTTATAGTTTAAATCGAGTTAAAGGAGCAAGCATTCCCTTTGCTACCTACCCACATCCCTCGGATTATGTGCTTGTGCATTTTCATGTGTTTGTGACCATTACTGTAAACCAGAGCTACAGCATCAAGTCTGCAGCATGGCTACCTGAGCCTAGAAGGGAGCTTGAACTACTAACGGAATTAATTGAAGACAAGTGCTTAACTTTTATTACCATATTTTTCATTGTGATTTTGCTGTGGCTCCAAGACTCAAGTCTTTTCAAGTGGCTCCAGGGACTGAACAGGCAATCCCTGGTAAACATGGGTGCATGGCTGAGCGTGCCTTTGCCTCCCAGATGGCCAAGAGCTCAGTGCAAATCCCCAGAAAGCAGCAATCAAATCCATGGGGTTAGCCTCTGTCCTGCTCCCCAAAGGACAGCTGGGGGGCAGTTCCTTTCTCAGCTCTGGGAGACTTTCAAGCAAGTATCCTGTATCTGCTTGAAAGCACATTCCCACTCAGGCAGCTCAAGGAAGCCCAACCATCCAAACTGGACCCAACCAGAAGCAATCTGGGAACATGAGCAGGTGCAGGGTCAGAGACCAGGACAGTGCCACAGTATCTACAACACAAGAGCTGTTAAAAACGGAAAACCAGTCAAACAAAAAACACTTCTAGAAAGTGCTTTGGACAGTGCCCTGTTGCCCACAATGGCGACCTCCAAAGACCCCCAGGAGACAAGCAGAACTCATCTAGTCCATTACAGTACATGGTGAACCCTCCACATGATGTACAACATTATTGTAGTAACCTGAGTGACACCGTGAGCAGCAGGGCCACCCCTCAAGCCCAAATGAATGTTCCAGGTGAGTCCCGCAGTCAGTCTTTAAAGTCAGAAAGGCACAAGTAGAAGCTGGAGGGCCTCACTTGCTGCAGTAGAAGCAATGGCCAGATGACAAATGAAGAGGTAAGATGAAGGGAGGGACCCCACAGGACACAATGCAGGGAAAGAAGAGGGCTGGTTCTGTTCAGACATTTCCTAGTTACAGAATGGTGCAAGATCAAAGGTATCATCTCAAGAAAGCATTTAAGACCAGGCTGAAAGCAAGCCTCTCTTCCCTGACTGTCAGCACGGGGTTGGGGTAAACCAACTCCATGCTGACAAGACACTTGTCTTGTCCTGCCATAAGCATGCTGCTATGCTCCAAATGGGAGCTCCATCGGCAAAGCCACACACACACAGACAACATCACAAGCATCTTTCCCCACAGAGCAGTTTCCTTCAGCAATGACACATTTCTTTCTCTCCATCATCTTTCCCTGAATAGTACTTACAAGGAAAGCTCTACTTTAAGCACCTGTTGAACAGAACAGTGAATTAAACAGCCATATGCTGTTAGACTTTAATTATTTCATGCATGTTTCTGCACACATTAAGGATTTCACAGCAGCATAATGCCATCAGCAGTGCAAGGCTGCTCTGTCCACAGCCTACAGCACTGTAACAACAGTTCTGCCAGTCACAAGTAGCATGATCTTTAGCTGTACAATTCTGATGCTATTTTAATACTCTACAACAAGATAAACTGTACAAATGGCTTTGTACATCTTTGCCTCTTCTGGAAAATATCTAAGTATTTTAACTTTATCCCATGGTCCACTCCCAGAATACATCTTTTCTTTTTGCAATAACTTACTGGGGAAGCCTGTGGCTGGTAAAACCCTCTAACAAAACATGTTTCTGATAAGCCCATACACCTACACAGGGTATGGCATTATCTCACTTTAAAGCACATCTAACTAAAAAAATGCACGTGCCAAAGCTCTTTGTTTTACTGCTTTATGATACGAAGTCAGTTCATCTAGCCCAGGGTGAACGTCCAATGTTTTACAAGCCATTCCTCTCCACGGTGTTTTGCTAACAGTTGGTGGCAATAACACAGTACACACTCGGGTGTTTCACATGCACACATCCCCTGAAATGCCCACCTCTCCTAAATGAATTTGTTATTTACGAGATACTCGAAGAGGCTTCCAGTGGTCAAAACGGGAAAAAAACTCCCACTACAAGACACAGTGGGGTAAGAAAAAACATATTTGCTTGCCCTTTGAATTTACAGGGTCAGCGCTAAAGTGTCAGCGAATAAGCAACAGATATTATGCCCTGCAGACACGGGCAATTTTAGGTGAACCAGACCGTCAGCAGAAAGCTGGTTTCTTACTTAAGAAAACTCTCCTAACGTGATCCCCGAGGGCACCCGCACTCTCTGCCGTTGGGAGGCAAAGTTCTAATGAACCTCTGTGGGCAGAGCTTTCGCTCCGGGCTGCTAGTTCCCATCTGTCGGGGGATGCCTGGCCCGGGGATACCGCCACAGCACCGCAGTGAGCTTCCCCACGGAAACTCATTCTCTCGGGCGGGGACGGGCCATGACTCCACTCCCCCCTCCCGCGGATCCTTCCCTCCCCGGGGGTTCCCATCGCTCCAGCCTCCATCGAGGACCCAAGCCGGGCATCCCGCCACCACTCACCTCTCTCGCCGGTCTGGAGGGCGCGGACGACGTCGTCGATGTCAAGGTGCCGGCTGGTCTCGTCGAAGCTGTGCACGGCCATGTGGAAGGCCTCCTCCTGGAAGACCACATGGACGCCCTCCATGGCGAAGTAGCAGCTGCGCTCGGGGTTGCTGTCGCTGTAGAGCAGCGTGGCCCGGTTCCACTGGTGGTGGCGGAAGACGGCCAGCAGCATCTCGCCCATCTTGGCGTAGGCGGGGGCGACGCGGGTGAGGTGCGAGTACTCGCCGCCCTTGGCGCCGAAGCCGGCGGCCAGCGCGCCCGCCGACAGCATCGGCACGTCCCAGTGCGCCGCCAGCCGCGCCACCGGCGCCGCCGCGTACTCGCAGACGGGCCCCAGGAGCAGGTCAGGGCGCCGGCGCTGCAGGGCCACCATGTCCACCAGGCTGAACAGGGCGCGGTTGCCGCACGCCGAGTCCTCGTAGGTGAGCTGGAAGGCGTAGCCGGGCGGCAAACCCCCGCCGCTCTCCCGCAGGCTCCGCACCGCGTACTCGATGGCCGGCCGCACCCGCCCCAGCGAGAAGAGATAGGCGTCGTCCTGCGGCAGCAGCACCAGCACCCGGATCAGNGCACACCTCAGCGAGCGGGCGGCGGGTATCCTTATCGCATACATCTGACACCGATGTGTGTGTAATTCGTGTACCTTCCTGCTCGGCTGCTGCCCTCCCTGCCAAGCGAGTCCCTGCCACCGGGGAGTAAAGGAACCCTTTGCACTTCCACTTCTAAAATATTTTTCGGGGTTGCTCCAGCCCGCTTAAAATACCCTTTACTGCAGAAGGAAAGCATTTGAGCCACCCCGAGGGCTCAGGGATCGGTGCTTGGCAGGGCTGGGGGATTTGGGGAAGNGTAGCAGCTGCGCTCGGGGTTGCTGTCGCTGTAGAGCAGCGTGGCCCGGTTCCACTGGTGGTGGCGGAAGACGGCCAGCAGCATCTCGCCCATCTTGGCGTAGGCGGGGGCGACGCGGGTGAGGTGCGAGTACTCGCCGCCCTTGGCGCCGAAGCCGGCGGCCAGCGCGCCCGCCGACAGCATCGGCACGTCCCAGTGCGCCGCCAGCCGCGCCACCGGCGCCGCCGCGTACTCGCAGACGGGCCCCAGGAGCAGGTCAGGGCGCCGGCGCTGCAGGGCCACCATGTCCACCAGGCTGAACAGGGCGCGGTTGCCGCACGCCGAGTCCTCGTAGGTGAGCTGGAAGGCGTAGCCGGGCGGCAAACCCCCGCCGCTCTCCCGCAGGCTCCGCACCGCGTACTCGATGGCCGGCCGCACCCGCCCCAGCGAGAAGAGATAGGCGTCGTCCGGCGGCAGCAGCACCAGCACCCGGATCAGCTTCTCCTCCTCCTCCTCCTCCGCGCCCGCGGAGCCGCCGCCCAGCGCCGCCCGCGCCGCCAGCACGCAGCAGAGGCTGCCGAGCAGCCAGGGCGGCATCGCGCCCGCCCCACCCTGAGACGCCCAAGCTCCGGCAAACTTTTCGCCCCCCACTTCCCCGCCCGCCTCGAAATTGTTCGGTCGTGCTTTATTTCTCAGGTGTTTGGCGGGATCACAACCTGCCCCCCCACCCCTTCCCCGCCTGCGGGTC
Organism: Neodrepanis coruscans; assembly: GCA_013400695.1. NCBI lineage: Eukaryota > Metazoa > Chordata > Aves > Passeriformes > Philepittidae > Neodrepanis > Neodrepanis coruscans. The sequence goes on along the minus strand of VYZS01058986.1, from coordinate 24,352 downwards.
ACGGACGGAGCATCTCGGCTCTGCTTTTCTCGTTCTCTTATAGATAGANTGCTTGGCAGGGCTGGGGGATTTGGGGAAGGAAGGGTTGCAGCATCAGCATCAGGGGATGCGTGTAGCAAGCTGAAGGGCGCTGCGGCAAGGCACAAGTAGTGCTGCCCTGCTCCCATCTCCTCACCCAAAAAGGTGGCACGTTATAACCTTATAGTGAAGTTGGCACTGGATCCGTTACCCTTGTTTCTGCCCCTCTGGGGTCTTTCTGAGACCCTTGTGCCAAGAAGGTCCACATGTTATTTTATGTCGTTTCCCACCATGTCTGAGAAACACGGTTTCATGCCCCAAGCAGCAGAGGTTATGCCCAGTGAAGGAGACAAGTCCTAATCTGAGATTATTTTCTTGGGGAAAAAAAAAAAAAAAGAATTTTTTGAATTATTGTGAAGACACTACCTAGTCATGCTGTTCAGCTCTGCTCGCTGGCCATAAAGTTGCTATGCTTAAGATTTTGTGAGTGCCCATTTAAAATGGACATGCCTTTTTTGGAATAAACGTGAATAATGTGAATAATAATGTGAAATGTGCAGAATGTTTTGTGAAAGCGGCTTTGGAATACCTGATGCTTTTTGACAGCAAAATCCAAAAGGATGGTCTCCGTGGAGCTTTCTGTGCCCTGTTACAGCACATATCCTTAAAGCCAGAGCAGGGCTGCATGGTTTGATGTTTTATGGTTATTCAGAGAGTGCCAGGTTTGCGTTCAAAAGGTGAGTGAACTGCTTCTGGCTTTACAGAAGGGGTTTGTTTAGTTCAGCAGAGAGGTCGTTGTCAGGGCAGTATGTGTAAACTTAACTTTTGTCACTCCCTTCACTGTGCAGGCCATGAATGGGAAACCTGCACTCCTGGGGTGACCATCTGCTCACCTTTAAGATGCCTTGATTAAATAAAGAAATCTGAAAGCACTTGTGCAATTACAACCCAGAAGTGGAATGAAAACAGCAGATAACACGATGTACAGAAATAATCATAAGCATTTATCTAACAAGGCTCGGTAAAATAAAGAAGTTCAGAAATTCAAAGATGGGTAGTGTCTCTGAGAAATGTGCCTCTCATAGTTTTATTTGATTACTGAATCAAACTTCAGAGTGTTCTTGAAAATTACATAAACATCCACCCTGGTGAAGCTGGTTTTGTATGTTCCTGTGCTGTAAGTTATGTCAGGCATTTTTTGTTGTAAATGACTCCATATACCATAGCGGAGATTAAGCAGAATGTTACAATATACAACGTGCCAGCCATCTTCACCACAGAGCTTGCAAAAACATTTTCTTAAGACACATTTTGAAATTCTGACCTTTGTAGTCATTGCTTTATGGTGACCCTACAGATGTGTTTACAACACTGAAATCTGGTCAGATCTCTCTTGATTTCCTCCTTCCTCCTTTTTCATTTTACATGTGAGCTCCATACTCTCCTAGCTGTCTTATTTGAGCATAAGCTGTATAAACACAACGGAAGAGATAGTAAGCCCATAAATCACAGGGCTGCTATGCCTTCACAGGGGCTGCTCCTTGTGAGGTAAAGTACTGCTGGGAATGAATAAGAGTAGGGAGAAGCAGGACCAGCATGAGGCAAAAAAAGAAACAAAAGGCAGTACTAGCCAATGCTGTGTAGCAGTAGTAGCATCAAAGTCCAATTTCAATGCTTTCATAAAAAACATTTACCCCACAGTATGTGGTCCTTACCTGAGGAATTGTATTCAGTGTTAGGTGGAGTCACAATGTCTCTGCAGGCCCAAAGTACCATGAACATTTCAGTTGTTCCCCTTTACCCTAAGAGGTTTTTTTTTAAAAAGAATTACAGCTTGTGACTGTTTTATTTTTCTGAATTTACTTGTTAATCCCAATTTAAAATGTCGTTTAATCCACCTCATCATTAGTTCACTTACAGTATTTTCCATAGCTATAAATTCAATATTTCTCCACAGATGCTATTTTTTTCAGCTACATAAATGGTAAATCCTGCAGTTGTGGATTTATAGAAGGCAGAATGCCCACAGACTACAGTGAGAATAGAGAATTCAGGCTGTCCATTTAGAACTAAAGTAATTTTGAACAAAGGCTATTTTCCCCCCGAAATAGCTCAAATACGAAGTCAAGAATCACTTGACTCACTCCAGCTAGCGTTAGCAGCAGCCCGAGTTGCGCTATTCAGATTCAAATTTTTTTTCACCGATGAGTTCGCTGAAAACACAGTCCCACCTACAGGCTGAAAAGAGGAAATACTTTAACAATGTCTGTACTGTAAACACAATGTGCCACTCAGACTTGCAAATTCCTTACCTGTTTTAAAAGAAATTTATTATCTCTTTGTTTTAAGGAATCTATACTCTTCTGAAGCACACCTAAGGGGTTTCTAAATGCACTATGATGTATCTTGTGTCTCTCTTCGTGTTTTATGACCTTACCTTCATATACTTCAGTCATGTATAAATGCAACATAGTTTTTAGGTGAAAATACTGCAGCATGAAAACTCAGAATGAGCTAATCTGATGCTAAAAATAAGTGGGAAGGGAACATATTTACTTGTCTTTCTTTTAAATCACACCAACTACTGTGGAGATATGTATGTAAGAAACGTGGGCATAGATACATACATATATACAGTAATAACACTTTGCTACTTTTGCTATCTTAACAAATTTCACTACACACACCAAGTATGGTTAAGGCAGGCAGGGGATGTCATTTTTATTTTACAAATGTGAAGGAGATGCTAGGATGAAAAAGACTGGCCCCCATTCCTTTCTCTTCCATAAATAATAAAGATTAAACTTCTTGTCATGAATGTTTAGTGAGGAATAATACTTCTTGTCTGCTGCCTCCCACCCCAGACAAGGTACAACATACGCAAAAGGCAGCTTTATACACAGCTAATGTTATTTGAATTAGTCATTTGCAGCACATGCATGGCTCCATGAAAACCTATAGAAGGACATACCAATCATAAGTTGACATCAAAGACTTCAAGATAACTTCTATTTCTAATAAGAAAAGTGTTGTTACAATTATTTTCAATTTAAAGGAAGTATCGCCACATTTCCTCTGGTTATGGAAATACTTGCAGTTATGGCAGTAATACTGAGAATGTAACTCTTGCATCCCTTTTAACAGTGTAACATTATAAATAATCCTTGACTCAGAATGCTTCTGCAAAACTCACTTTTCTGCCTAGACTACATTAGAAAATGTAAGTAGTATCCGAGTATAGATAATATCTGGATACAGAACAGATTCTTATGCTAACTAAATTAGGGGGATAAATCATCTTGGTTTGAGGTGATTTTCACTTTTGTTTTCATTTCTGTTTCTTAGACAGTTCAGCCTCAGATGGCCACTGGAGTGCAGAGGACAATGGCGTCCTTTTTCCTCATGTACATCTCTTTCCATCAAACCACCATATCACAGTTTGAGATAAATGGTGGTGAAATATGAAAGTCTCTTGTTTCTTACCAATATCATGGCAGTTCTGTCCAGGGACTTATGAGGCTTTGGAGAGTGAAAAACGCTTCTGCTTGAGATTTAGTAACTTTACCGTAGGTACTCATATTGCTTGCAAAAGAAATGTTAGAAATATTGTCATGGTGTCCCCCCAAACCAGGGATGAGATATCCCAGATTCACTGACAACCAAGGAGCTGGATTGCTGTTACGTATAATCTCAAGACAGGAACTATTCCAATATGCTGCTTTCATATGTAATCCCATATAAATGGAACAGAAGTCTCACAGCATAGAGAAACAAGATGTTTATGCATTGTCGAGATACTCAGTTCTGACACAGGCAGTGTTGGTTTACACAGTAATATCATCCCAGAAACTGATTTATCTTTAAGAATATTCTGAGGGAAAATGTGGATTACTATTTAAGACAGATCAGTTCATTGATATGGCTTGCAGTTGTGTTGGCACAGCAGAGCAAGAGATCTGAAAGGATGGCAGAAGTATGCCAGAGACAAGAGACAGGAACTCCTTAGAGCTGAGATTAGTATTGAAATCTCTGTACATCTTTTCTCTCACATGTTATTTAATTATTGAAGTACAGGGAATGTTGGAAAAACACTTTTAATACTATTAACAGATCTTGCCCCAAAAAGCTGATTAAAAAAAGTATTTTAAATATTTAATTAAATAAAAATATGTGCTTCAGGAGCTCTGTCATTTCCAGTTTATTAAAGCACTAATGTGATTTTAAAAATTAATGTATGAGCTTGGTGGAATACACATTTGTCATTTGTCATCTCATCACTGGAACAGGAACAAATGAGATTACTGAGTGAGAAGGACAAAAGCTCCAGGAACAGATGGGTGGATGGAGCAAGACAAAGCACAGAGGAAGAGTGGGATGCCAGTAGTCAATAAAGGGTTGTACAGCAAAGCAAGTCAAAAGAGGAGAACTTACATTTAATGAGGGCCATTTCACACAACAGTTAATGTCATTTAATTACACCAAGATGGATAAGGGCTCAACAAATAAAATGAACAGAGCTTCACAGGTTCTTGTTCCTGCTAAAAGGCAGAACTCAGCAGTGATCACATCTTCAGGTTGCCAGAAGCAGAGGGAGAGGAAATTGAGGTGTCTTCATGCCCTGTGCAAAGACAGAAAGGCCTTTTTGAAGTGTCACTTCTATTTGCACAGAGACCTCAAGGAATTCATATCTTCTTCATGCATAGTTTATCATGTATTTCTTAACACCTGCTTGTTCTTTCCTTTAGTAGTGTATTTTGCTTTTGTGGACAGCAAAAGTATTTTTATCACATACACATACAAAAAAACCCGCTTGAAAATATTTAACTCAGTCTCCTGTATGTGCACTTGTAGGCTATAGTTGAAAGGACAGAAACATTCCTTTTATGTGAAAAAAACCCAATTTCTTCATGTCTTTTGCTGCCAGAGCAGATAGAAAGAGCAAATACGTAATTGTGGAAATGTTAGCAGGAATTAGACATCTTTCTGAAGAAGTAAGCAATTCTACTTTTTTTTCCTCTAAATTTTTCAAAACAATTTTCATATAAGAAAACAAAGACATAAAATACCAGGATTTAATTAATTTTGTCTTCAACATTAATTGTTGCACTCTTCTTTTAATACCAGACAGACCTTTCAGGCAGATGAGTTTGGCCAACTTCTTTCTCTCAAAGTTGGAACCTAATCAAATGTAGGACAGAGCAGAGCAAGATCCTACAAATGTAATTTGTAGCTGAAGTGGGACTTGTTGGGTTATTGTGCACAACTCTTCTTGCCAAAATCAATTGGACTGCTCTGAGTAAAAAAAAAAAAAAAGGCCAAAAGATGGCTTCAGGTTACACCAGTTCTGGCATTAGCTGATGTGAAAGAAGAAGCTTTGGGGATGGGTCTCCAGCCCCTAGCTGGCTGTCTGGCTGGGTTTTGCTGCCAGACTCTACTGCCCTTCCAGATATGTCAGGACAACTGCATGTGTAATTGCTACTTACCCTCATTCTGTCAGTATGATTTGAGTGTAAAAGGTGTTTCTGCTAAACTAGGTCAGTGATAGAACCGGGTTAGGGAGTGGCTCCACAGGAAGAAATGCCAAGAAACTGGAGAGAGTGATAATTTTTGTTGAAGAAAACAGTTCCAGGTGAGTTGTAGTAACAATTTTTTTATCCCAAGGCAGTTGCACCCAAGACAGCAGGTGATCTAGATGATAAAATACACAGATACATACATACATAGAAAATATTTTTTTCCCCATCTTTCCTTCTTTTGGGGTTAGCCCTTGGTGCCAACAGTGAACAGTGCTGTTGTTTAAAGGGACGATGTTTGTGCAAGGAAAGCCTTATGTACACAGCCTAGCAGCACAGGCTGTGTATGATGAACAGGGCAATGCTTTCCAGGCATGCAAGAGGACAGAGTCAGAATCACGACAAACTAATGGTGAGACATCAGCGAGACATGAGAGCAGTGAGACATGCAGCTTGTTGTGATAATACTCACTTAAAAGCAAAAAGGTATGTATTTCTATAGGCTGCATTAGATACTTGCATGATTAGATGAAACTCTGCTCAAGCTGATTCTATCTTTATTTTGTTCTTGTCCAAAAAGTCACCAGGTGTATGAGGAAGAAAGAAGAAGCACATGTTAAAAATTTGTGACCAACAAATTGGAGAGGTAATTTGAAGCCAAAGAAACCATATGCTAATGTCCAGTGCTTTTCACTCCAGGAAAGTGTACAGAAAAGTAGAACACAGTACAGAATAGAGCTGGTCATCCTGATGAGCTACAAACTGCAGGTGCATGAGCAACACGATGCCATTTTATTAACTGAAGGTCCGTAATATCTCAGGTCTGAGCAATAGTCCTCTTTGCTCTGCAGAAGTACTGTGTTTTAAGCATTATTGTTTTGAGACAATCACAGACAAACTGGAGAGTTCAGGAAGAACCAGCATTTGAAAGCATTTCCCCCTGAGACAGCTTCAAATGTTAAGTTTGCTTAGTATAGAAAAGAGAAGGCTGAAAAGACATATTATGCTCCTTCCATATGGAGCAGATGTTTTAAAGATAGTGATCAGTTGTGGGTTTTTTCTGTTTCATGTTTTTGCCAAGACATCCCATCCCATTCTTCTAGGTAAACTGTGAATAAATAAAACTTTTTGTGTCCCCTGGGTTTTCCTCTGATCAGTACCTAACAGTGGAGTCCCTCAGGAATCTTCTGGCAGCCACTGCTAACTAAGGAGTTTTCTGTCCTCTGTTGCTGTCATTATAAAACCTTGAAATGATTTACCAGTTTAGTATAATTTTTAGTAATATTCCTAATATTTCCAAGTGAAAAGGACAGAAAGAAAAAAGACTTTATATAACTTGTCACAAGAGCTTTGACAAAATTCAGTTAAAATATCCCTCTTTCATCAGCTTTCATGTGTTCTGTTATTTGAAGCAATGTCATTGGATTATGTCCATGAAACATCATTAAAAAGAGATGTTAATGAGAAGATCACCAGAATATTTGAGTCATAGCTAAAAAGAGAAACCAAGAACAGACTTTTTAAATAAAATAAGTTTCAAGGAAAATGTGTGAAATGAAGTCCCAACTACAATAAAAAATATGGCCAAAGGAGACAAAATCCTAGAAAACAGTATTTGACATCCCTGTAGTATTTACCATTTTCCCCAAAAATTGTTAGATGAACTATTAGCAGAAAAAGCTAATGCAAGAATTTTTTTGTTGTTTAGCATTTGGAGATCATACCCAGTGCTATGGAGTATGATGCTTGGAATAAGAATCTGCAAAATTGAAGGTTATGGACTGTACCAAAGAAATGACTGGGAAATACTTTACTTGCTTCTGATTACACTATGTAAAAAATTTTCCATGTGCCATGTCATGCCATGGATAGAAAACTCTACCCACAGAGAAGATGAAGGAGCAGTTCAATCTCAGTATTATGCCAATCACTACTTCTTCTGGTAAGAGTATCAGGAAGATTGTCTGACCAGGCTGATTTTTTTTTTTAAATTTTTTTCTGTGCTGATTATTTTTTCAGTTTCTTACATTACAAAATGTTACCTTTAATTGTATAGGTATTATGTACATATATCTGTTGTCTGTTGTTATAGCTCAGAAAATACTATTCTGAGAGAGAAATATCAGTAGTATCTATAAGGATAAAAATGAATTCCATTATTACAAAAAATCTGACAAAACCCACACTTTCAGACTTTGAATTCTGAAATACACACTAAAACCAACCATAATAGTTTTTTATTAAGAAACGAAAGCTTAACAAAAGATTAGTTTGTCTTTTGGAAAATTCCACATATGGGCAAAAAAGTTTTATGTAGTACAATAGCTTGGTGAAGCTCAGTTATAGTAAAAGCTAGTTTAAATTTAGTTACAAAACTCAAGGATGTGTCCAAGATCCAGAAGTTTGGCAAAAATGTATCAACATGATTTTTAACATTAGCTTGTGGTAATAGTTTAAGTTGTGATCAAGGATAGTCAGGGACATGTGATTTTTTTTTTTTAGTTTATCACCCTTCCTCTTCAGTATATGAAATCACTTTTATTTCTCTTTTTGAATGACTGGTGCTTCACTGTTTTATCTTAACCAAGGAACAGGAAATGGAAGACAGGAGCACTGGATCCACATCTTACAGCCCAGTCACAAGACTGAGAGTGGAGACCAGAATGGGAGTCACAACTGCAGACAACTGCAGACAGCGCAACTTTTTCTGAGACCAATATCCAAAAAAAGTCTGAAATGAAAAACAAACAATAGCTTTAAGTTTTGAGTGCAAATCTTACTGGAAAATAGGATTAATCTGCTGTGATACTGTGAAGTGTATGTTGTTTATCCTGAAGATAAAAGTTTGGAAAAGTATCTTAACCCTAAATGCATCAATTAATAATGGACAAATACTATGCCCCCCCCCCAATAACATGTATCAGCTAGATGAAAAGAACATAGGAAAGATCTGAGTCTAATTGAATGCATGCACACCTACTACTTTTCATGATGTGAGACAATTAAATACTATTGACTCAGCTAATAAGTATGCTAAAACATTTTAGCCAAGTGAACTAAGGTAAAATTGAGATGCATGTCTCATTGACACATGGCTTATAATTGCTAAATTTCTTAGGAAGAAGCAGAAAGGAGGGAAGAGGTGGAAAAGGAGGAGAAATCACCCAACACCTCACTTCTTTAAAAGACACAAGGATTCCTAGGAAAAACCTGCTGCTCATCTGATGTGAAGGAATGAACCCTGGTTTCAAGTTTCACCTAGAATTTTAACCTCTGATCTCAGCATCCTTAACTATGAGCAGTGAAACTGTGAGAGACTCCTACATTTGACAAAGTAAAACTTTGTTGTGTTTTACTCAAAAAGCCTGCCTGGTAGTAGAGAACAAACTGAGTCTTAGTAATCTGAATGCATTGTCTGCACTGCTGCAGGTGTGAAGGTGGTAAGAGGAGCAAGAGAAGAGGACCTGCGCCTAGGGAACACAGATGGGACAAGGCTGTCTCTGTGAAGTCTATAAAAGGTCAGTGGGATTTCTGCTGTTAGTGAGGATTTTCTGCCTAGCAAGCAGGAACATTCATCTCTTCTGGAAAAAGGCAGAAAAAAAGTCTGGTATATGGCAAACCTCTTGGTACTATGAGGACTCACAAACTACATACGGTAGTGGCTGTACACAAAGCCATCATGGATATAGAAACAAACCAAAACCTGTCTCATTCTTAGAGTCAAATATCAACTATTTTTCTTTTCCTCCTATAAAGATTAGTATTTTCTTTTAATAATAAGGCCCCCAAAATAGCAAATATCTCAAAAGTCAAGGCATAAATTCAGTTTTCCAAGCATGCTCCAGCTTGAATCAGGACTTCCATTATTTCCACAAGTATTCAAATTTAATGTCAATTTTATTTTTTTATTTAACTTCACACGTTGTCTGAATGTACATATCTAAGATTGCTATACCAGACTTCTAAGAAATCTACTGCTTTCTTGTATCAGCCCAGGTGAAATTAATACAACAAAAAACTACAAAAAGATACTTCAATTTTCACACCAGAGATTCCCATATTTGTATGATTTTTTTAAGAGGAGCTGATAACTCTTTGCTTAAAGTGGGCTTATGGAAATCCAGTAGACCTTGAATTAAAATGATATATTTTGAATGCTGGATGTAAATGGCTGGTGTTCGTACAGTTTGATTTTCCAGCTATGTGGGAGTTTGTGAAGTTAGTAAATACAGTGAATAGAATTGATTTGATGTACACAAATGCAGATGAACCCAGTTTACAGAAAGCCCAGTGCTGTATCAGAAATTAGATGGTTTCACGAGGCAGCTGGTGCAAGTAAATGGTGTAAACATGTTACAGGTTGTGAGATATTTTTCTTAAAATGTCATCTCTTTCTCCTTCCTCACTTTCTTGTACGTTAATTTACGTTTTATTTCACAGTATATTTTCAGTCTAATTCTCCTAAGTGAAATACACGCCAAATGACACTGCAATACCAGTCAAGATTTCTGGTCACATTTTTCCCAACAAACATCGATTCATTCACTTGTTGATAGCCATTAAAGCACACCGAAATAAATTTGTGCTGTTAGACTATGCCTAAGTTCAGTCGCACATCTTTAAATATGCTGCTTAAGAGTGAAGCCAGTAAAATGGTAATTTAGTGTTGTACTTTTTGTATTAATCCTGTAAGCCCCGCAGTTTGCGTCTCATCAGCACAGCACGTTTCACTGCTGCCATCTTCTGGCACAAGTTCTTCTACAGTTTCCAAACTGCTTTTGAAATACTTAGTTGGTTTTTTTTCTCTGCCACAATGTTGGCACGGGTTTCTGTTCATTTTGGTGTATATTATTAAATGTAGCTGTTTAATAATGTTTTTGCCAATATTTATGCTGCTCATATAATAAACTAATTAGTGAGGTCTAGGTCTGATTGTCTGTATAAGTTCCTATTTACTACATCTTCCCATTTTCTTTTTTTAGAAAATAGGTAAAGATATTTTCATTATTGTTTAAGATCCTATGTTTGTGGTCAAGTAGCATCATGATGCTCACTCAACCATCCTTCACCACTACATAAACAGTATTTGAAAGCAATGACAACCTTCCCATTTTTCCTGAGCCTTTGTTTTACAGCATTAACTTTGTGGAGCCTGAGGTAATATCATCTGAGCACACTTTAGCTGACTGAAAAGCCCTTATCTCCCAGAACACTACTGAGAAGGCAGCTATTCCAGGAGTCAGAAGTGGTGTTGGAGGCTCTACAAGTGGCAGAGGTCCAAGCCAAGCTCTGACACATGATTTACCCTCTTCAAAATAAGGATGCTATGATAGGATTTCTTGAAAACATGGACTCTTGTAATGAATCTCTTCCTTGAACTAGGCTGCTGAGTGGGTTCACCAGTATCCCTAAGGTTACCAAACACATCCAGCCTTCGGACTGACCACTGTGGGAGTCCGTGGCCACTGTGAGAATGAAAAAAAGTATCCTTCCTAAATTAAAGTATTATTATTAGAAAAAAAAACAAAACCCAGCAGCAGGGAGAGAAGGAGAAGGTGGTTACAACCCAAAAGCTGTTCCTGAATAGCAAATAGTTTCCTTAGAGATCTCTATAGTTTACAAGCCACTGAGCAGAGTCTTCTCCCAGAATGGCCACGGATGCCCCTGAGGTTCAAGTCTGACACATTCACCTCAGAATTACTTCTACTTTTTCTTTTTTTTTTCCTCTCCTAGGAAGTCAGACATTGATCAGTCTGCATTTTATTTATTATTTATTTTCTTTTATTTTAGTCTCTTTTGCAAAAAGTATTCCTGTTCGCTGATCCATCCTTGAGTGAACCTCTGCCTCAGAGGAATGGTAGCCAGGTACCCCTGAGTGGCGGAGTGGGGTACCTGGGCTCAGAGAAGGGCAGTAGAGCTGGGGAAGGGTCTGGAGCACACGTCCTGTGAGGAGCAGCTCAGGGAACCCGAGGTGTTTAACCTGGAGAAGGGTCGGGGCCGAATTTATCACCCTCCGCAACGACCTGAAAAGACGTTGTCGCCAGGTGGGAATCGGCCTCTTCCCCCAACAACAGGACAAGAAGGTACAGACTTAATCTGCACCAGGGTAGGTTTAGGCTGGACATTAGGAAGGACTTTGCAGAGTGACTGGCCATTGGAATGGACTGTCCAGAGAGATGCTGAAGTCAGCATCCCTGGAGGTGTTTAAGGGAAGACCCGACGTGGCACTGGGTGCCACGGTCTGGTTGACGAGGCGGGTGTTCGGTCACAGGGCGAACTCGATGGTCTCAGCGGACTTTCCCAACGTAATGGATTTCCGTGACCCTCACCGCGGCAGCGGTGTGGAGACATGGGCCCAGGTCCTATCTCACGGGTGCGGGCAGAGTCTCTGCCACCTCAAGCTGCCGCAGCCCCTCACATCCCCCCCATTCCAAGGGGATCCCCACGGCCCCGCCCGGCCCGCGCCGCCCCCGGTTGCATCAGCCGCGGGCCCGAGCGGCGCCTGCGCGGGACGGCGCCCGCCCCTTCCCGGGCGGCTCGGAGCGGCCATGGCGGGAGGGGACGGGCAGGTGCGGGCTCGGGAGAGGGGCAGCGCCGGCAGGAGCGAGAGTGGGACCCCTGCCCTGGGGGCTTCCTCAGCTCCGCGGGGGGCGGTGGGATGGGCACCAGGGAGAAGCGAGCGGGAAGCTGGGGCTTGGCGGGGCGAGGAGGTCGGGTCTGGCCGCGGCGTGTGGGGCCGAAGGGGATTAAAGTGTGGGGAATGACGAAGTGGTGCTCGCCCTCCACAGGTGGACGCTGGGGTAGAGAAGAAAGCAGAGTGCGGGAAGAAGAAGATGAAGGAAGGGGCCGGAGATGGAGGGCGGTCGGAGGTGAGCTGCCTCTCGGCCGCGGAGGGCGGCGGGGCCCTGGGTTTCGGCCTTTCGGAGGTGTTTTATCAGGCCGTGCAGTTACGTGGTTTCTGCCACGAAGTGACGTGGTTGCATTTCGCATCCAGTTGGCATCGGTGTAGTGGGAGAGCAGATTTCCGTAGGTGCGGCTTGGTGATGCTTTTCCCGGTTGCCCCTGTTCGCAGCGCATCTCTGGGGCGAGGAAAGCCTGGATAAGGTGCTCCTGTGTTTTCCGTCTTCGCGGTGGGTAAACACGGATCCCTCCGGCTCCAGGGAGCGCCAGCAGCAGTCCTGAGCCAGTCCTGACGTCAGTGTGTAAGCTGGAGTCAGTTCCTGACGGGATGGCTCGGAATTGAGGTGTTGCCTCAGTTTTGTGACCTGTAAGAAAAAGGAATCTTACGTTGCGCTTCTGCAGTCTTTTCAAGTCGATTTTTGTCTTTATTAAAGAGGTGTTTGATAAGGTGTGTTGTTGCTTGGTAACATATGTGGTTTATTAAACAGGTGTACAGTGGTACAATTTTCGTTAAGCTGAAGCCTTATTATGACATTATTAATACTATATAATCTGTAACAGTAGTGACTGTTTTTGTGATGTAGCTCATATATAGATACTGTCTCATAGCTCCTTGTGAAAAGTATATCCGTTGTTGCATTCTTGACATAATATACTATCAGATTACTCTAATAATCTATTATTTTCTATTATCTTTATTATATGTAGCTGAATCCCTGGCCTGCATTTATCAACGAGCGTTTAGAGATGTACAATAAACTGAAAGCTGAACATGATGCACTCCTTGCAGAAAGAGCTGCAAATTGCAGTAAACCCATTAAAGTTACTTTACCTGATGGCAAGCAGGTTGATGCTGAATCTTGGAAGACTACTCCTTATCAAATAGCTTGTGGAATTAGGTATGTTTCTGTTCTGTGATACACACAATCATGTTCAGACAGTGACTTTGAGGGGAGGAGTAATGTGTAATTTCTTAGGCATTTATTTCAACTCTTCTCAAAGCATCTTGTATTCAGTAACCTGGAGATGACCAAATGGGTTTTAGTTTTGAAGTGCAATTTTTTTTTGCCTTATACAGTTTGTAGAATAAACTAAGAATGGAATTGGGGTCTTTTAGAAGTACATTACTTGCATGTGTTTCCCTGCAAGTACTGCTGTTAAGAACTGATTTGTTAATAAATTACCAGATTGAATGTTAGCACATGCAAAACAGTTTGCTTAGGCCTGAGGAAGACAACTGCTGAGTGAAGTTTCAATTGATTTCAGAGGAAGTTAACAGTATCTCTTACTTTACTGCACTTCTACTTGCATAGATACCTACCAAAGAGAGCACTGCACATCTCCAGATTACTCATACTTGCTGCAGAGTATTTTTAAACAATACACAGTGAACATTCTGACAGCTAAAGGTAGAAAAATTGGGTGATTCCTAAAGGTGAAATGCCTTTTTGTATCTTTTTGTTAATCTTCCAGAGTAAGGTTCTACGTCATTGGAACCTTCTTTGCTTTTGTGGTTGGGATCAAGAAAAGGGTGGATGCCTAGTGGATACAAACTATAAAGTTACTTCATCAAAAATGGTGTATTTTAAGAGAGAAGTTCTGTCTTATGTTACAGTAGGAGTGTGAGGTTAGGTTAGTACTTTAAGGTGGCTGTCTCTAAGTCAAATAAGCTAAAGAATATATGAATTTTGGATATATTGCATTGTTTTCTTCCCATATCTCTGAAAGATAAGTAAGATTTTTTTCATGAGTGTTCAAGGCTAAACTGATCATTTATTTGGAATTTATTTATGACACTGACCACTCCTGAAATGTCATTCAGCCTGTGTGGCAAATCTGGGTGATTTCTACTTGCTGATTCAAAAAACTGTGTAGTTATTATTAGTTACAATTGTATTTTTTATTTATTCTGCAGTCAGGGATTAGCTGACAACACTGTTATTGCTAAAGTGAACAAGATGGTTTGGGATCTAGATCGTCCTTTGGAGGAGGATTGTACCTTGGAGCTGCTTAAGTTTGAAGATGAAGAGGCTCAAGCAGTGAGTATCTTCTACCAAAAATTGTTTGCCCTTTGGTTTACATTATACTCAGCCTTTTGTAGTTCCTTGTATCTTTACTGTGCTCAGAAGATGAAGAGGAGGGAGCAGGTTTCCAGTGTAGGTACATCTGTGCTTCCTTACAGAGAGGTTTCAGTACTACAGATAATGCATATTCTGCTGTGTATTTGTAGCCAAGTCTGCTCACAGTTGCTGTAGTTTATGTTAAGTTTGTTCTTGTTGAAATTTTATATTTGCTACCATTGTGTTAGTGTGAAGTAGAACTGACTTCTTCAGCAGTGTCTTTGAGGACAAAACTGAGTTCAAAAGTACTGTCTGTGTGCAATCACGAAAGTATTGAATAGACTGCTGTTTTTCTTTGTACATGCAAAAGTACCTACTTCATTTTGGGTACTCATTCAGGTAAATACAGATATCCAGTGAATTTGTAAGTACTACCTTTAGAAAAAAATCAGTTGGTACAGGAAGCTGTCAGTCAAACTCAGCACATAAGTCTTACATTGCAATTTAGGATTTTCATATTGGCTAAATGGAGACTGTTTTATGTTTTGGCCTGTACTGATCAAGGCAGACTAACTAATAGCTTTGGTTCTGTCAAAACTTTGGGTTGTAGTACAAGATTATCCCTGTGCAGAAAATCTTTGGATTAGGACCCCAGCCTAACACTGAAAGCACACCTTTTGGTCTTTATGTAGAGCTAATTGACTGAAGTTCACAGGAAAAAATGGTTTTTGAATTAGTTTCCTGACTTCTTGACAGTAATTTCATCAATAGTTGGAAATAACGATTGTTTACATTCCAGAAGCAAAGTTTTGTGATGGGAATTCTGCCTTCTGGAGACATTGGTGCTTGGGTTGAGAGTGTAGCTCAGTGAGTCACTTCTGTTCTGCAGACTACTCTGATGTGTGATTTGCATCAAGTATCCTTAAAAGCAAGTATTTCAGAACAGGTTTTAAGTAAAACACTTGGAAATGCATTGTGTGTGTTCATATTCCCTCTTCTTTTGCTTCTTTTAGGTGTACTGGCACTCAAGTGCTCACATAATGGGTGAAGCTATGGAGCGGATCTATGGTGGCTGTTTGTGCTATGGCCCACCAATAGAAAGTGGATTTTATTATGATATGTTCCTTGAGGAAGGGTAAGTTTTCTTATTTTTCTTTTTTTGGAGGAGGGGGGTGGCAGTCACAGCAGAATTTCTGTTAACATGCTTGTTCCCAGAACAGCATCATATGTACTGCTACAAATGGCTTTGTCCTTTGTAGAGCCTCTCATCCACAAGGTGGTGTATTTTCCACCTGGATCACAAATTGCAAATGAAAGCGAAAATTATTCCCTTTTGTGTGTGTGTTTATTTTAGGGGTGTATCAAGTAACGACTTCTCTGCTTTGGAGACGTTATGCAAAAAAATTATGAAGGAAAAACAAGCCTTTGAGAGACTGGAAGTTAAGAAGGAAACGTTGCTTGAAATGTTTAAGGTAGGCTGTTTTATAAGGTTGTTTCTAGCCTCATGCAAGGAGTGTTTTAAGAGTTTTTAGATTCAGTGCATGTTCTATTAGTGGTAGAGCAAAGTCTGTCAAATTATCTTTTTAAGGTGATGTATACTTAGAAACTCATTTGTGATGTAACAAAAAAAGAACAAAGAGTTCTTGAGTTCTTGATGATGTGCGTTAGATTTTGTGAGACTGTAAGATTTCTAATTCTTCCCCTGAGTGACCTTGGCAAAATCTTTGAACCTGCATTCTTTGTTTAGTTCCCAGAGGTGTAAATTTGACATATATTATATGTAATTACATTGTTTTATCTTGGCTGTGGTGATACTGTAACTGCATGTGCTGCTGCATTCAGAAAGCTTCATAGAAAATGTTTTAATGAGGACTTCTGAGAAAGTTGGCCCTTTCTTTTTAGTACCTAGCTGCAAATAATTTTTTGGCATTCCTGAGATAAACATTACTGAGTTTTCACTGTCAGGACATCAGGAGAATCATAGGTTGGAAGGTACCTCCGTAGGTTTCCAGTCCAATCTCAGGCAGAGGGCATGGGGTCAACACTGAAGTCAGACCAAGTTCTTAGCGCTTGTCCAGTTCAAAATCTCTAAGGACAGAGAGTGGACAACCTGCTCTCTGGACAGCTTGTTGCACTACTGGTTTGTCCTGTCTGTGTCTTTTACAACTCCTTTTTTGATGCAGCATAGCATCAGGTTTGCAAGTAATTTAAACTGCTGGCCAGTTCTCTTGCTTAACAAGGAGCTAACAAGTATGTGTGCTGCTTTTCTTTTTAGTATAATAAATTCAAGTGTCGCATCCTGAATGAGAAGGTCAATACTCCAACTACTACAGTGTACAGGTAATTATGCATGGATCAAAATACTGCTGAATTTGGTGGATTATGGTTCTAAGATTAAATATACCAAATAAATGCTTTCCTGTTCTTAGGTGTGGGCCTTTGATTGATTTATGTAGAGGGCCTCATGTCAGGCATACTGGCAAGATAAAGACCATTAAAATTCATAAGGTATGTGCTGAAACTGCCTTAGACAAATGTTTTCACTGAGAACATTGTGCTGCTGTCTTTGGGCTTAGGCAAGAATGTACCATGAAATGGGTAACCTGGCTAAAAACTCTTAAAGGGTTCTATGCTAGAAATGTATTATCATAGTGTAAAGCCCAACTGGGTGTCCAGGGCTTGCACTTCCGGTATAGATAAGAACACAAGTTTGGCCTAAGGTTGGGCTGAACTGTGTCAGTTACAGTTTATGGTTTTTTGGTCAGCTACTGGTTATAGCTATGTGTTAATAAACAGTTGGGAAAGGATGGCTACAAGGAGAGCAAATAGGCTTTAGAAAAAGACAAGAGAGAGCCTGAAACTGTTTTTATTCAGTGTGTTCACCTTTCTGGATTTTCTAATCAGTGCTCTGAATTTAAGATTAAAATTCTACTTATGCTTTAGTTGTTCCATATTAGTGATTTATTAATAACTGTATGCCTTTTTGTAGCAGGTAGTAGTAGTAGTAAAATGTGGAGGCTCCTCCTTTTCTTCAGTGTTTCATTTATTTTTTTGCATGCAGAATTCTTCTACCTATTGGGAAGGCAAGGCTGATATGGAATCTCTCCAGCGAATCTATGGAATTTCATTCCCAGATGCAAAAATGCTGAAGGAATGGGAGAAATTCCAGGAAGAGGCTAAAAGCAGAGATCACAGAAAAATTGGGCGGGTGAGACAGTTTTTTCTAGTAATGTATTTCAAACACACTGCGTGGATATAACCCTTTAACTAGAAGTATGTCCAAGACAGCATACATTTTGCTGCCACAACCAAGATGTGACACAGTTTTGTTTTCAGCTGAGTTGCAAAGTCAGGTACTTTTCACTCAAGCACCTAAGTCCTAGAATAAATAACTTTATGCAGTTTTAAACACAATGACATCCTTATTCCGCAGATCAATCAGAACAGAAACACTACAGTCTGCAACACATGAATGCTCTAGACTGTGGGCAAAGCTCATTCCTACACAGTTTGCTGTAGCCTGTTCATGCAGTTCTTTTCCTCAGTGTGATTTGAGAATCTATAATACACAGCTGTGTTTTTTGATTGGCTGGGTTTTGGTTTTTGATATTTTTGATAAAATCCCTTGTCAGATAATTTGGTAGTTCTGAGCACCCTTACAGTGTCTGCTGATGGTACATCATGAAAAAATGCAGAATTCGCTATGCAGATCTCAAGCATGTGCACAGTTTGTCACAAAATTAGCAAACTATAATCCACGCATTCAGTTCATTTGCAAATAATGAGAGACTTACAAAACCAGAACTGAGCATTTACTTGATTTACAGAGGGAGCTATGGGAGCACAATTGGGAGTTGAATGTAAAGTTTTGGAGCATCAGTGATGAAACACAAAACTGAGCAATGTCCTTCCCCTGTAAATACTGAGGGACATAAAAATATTAGTGAAAATGTATCTTATCTGTTGATTATTGTGCTGCTTTTTTCAGGGTTTCTTTGAAACTGATTAGTGATGCCCAGTCAGTAGTAATTAATTGTGAATGTTAAATGAAAAAGGCAGATGCAAAGACTAAGTTTTTCAAGTATTATTTTTCTGCAGGACCAAGAACTGTTTTTCTTCCATGAGCTCAGCCCTGGTAGCTGTTTTTTCTTGCCAAAAGGAGCTTACATTTATAACACATTAATTGAATTCATCCGGGTAAGTAATGTGTTTTGGAAATCTTGTAGAAGAAATTGGATAATTTTAGAAAAATACATATAACATTATTAGCAGCCCTTCATTTGAAGTTATTTTAATCTCTTAGTCTGTAAGCCATAGAAATAAAGAAACCTGGTTTCATTGATTTGGTCTTGTCCCAGTCTCTGCAAAGTTGTGTTTTATCAGTACTTTGTATTTACAGCTAAAGCTGTCATAAAACTGCTGTGTAATGTGAATTCCTTGAGATCTAATAGTACAGCTAAGCTGACACTACTGGTTCTGATGCTGTTCCACTGATGCATATTGATTTGTTTTAATAAAAGTATTTCATTTGGTCATGTAAACCTATTTTTTTTGGAAAATTATATAGAAAAAAATCCTGATCTCCCTGTTATAATAATTGAAGTCTGTGTTATTATTGTATATTTGGTCTGCAACATAGTATAAAGTGTCATTGAGTAATTAGAGACTTCTGCCTTGCTTGCAGGGAGGAAACTTGTTCCTCTTGCTTACTACAGAGGAGTTGTTTGAGGGAAGGGTGGTGCTGGTGGAAGGGATGTATCCTGGCATGTTCAGCTTGAATTTTTCTCTTCCCTTCCTAAGTCATGGACTTCTGTACAGCAGCATTTGTGTGTTTTTATGGCTGCAGACTGAAAGTCTGTACTTAACTTTTGTTTTCTTTATTAGTTATTTTATATACTGGGTCTGTTGTAGAGTGAGTACCGAAAACGTGGATTCCAGGAGGTTGTCACTCCAAATGTTTTCAACAGCAAACTGTGGATGACTTCAGGGCACTGGCAGCATTACAGTGACAACATGTTTTCCTTTGAAGTGGAGAAAGAAATCTTTGCTTTGAAGCCTATGAACTGCCCAGGACACTGGTAAGTAATTAGTAAATCCAGTTTACCAAAGATGAGGTTGATGGGGAAAACAAAAACCTACCCCAAAACCCAAGCAAACAACTAAACAAAAAAAAGCCTACCCTTTTTCTTTTGCATGTGTAATTGTAAAGTTGGCATCTTCAAGTATTCATGATGTCAGGAATTATGTAATTGTGAGTCTTGTTTTCTACACACTCTCTTTACTTGAGACACTGGGAACTGTCATTTTCCATCCTTATAGTGACTGTGTTTTAGACCTGAAGCTTTCCTAGGGACTATAAAAGCTAGATATCCAAAATAGATACTGGGGCATTGTCAGTTTTGTGGCAGTTTAGGCATTCAGCTTTTAGTTCTCTGTTTTAGGAGCTGTTTTATCTTCTCTCTGTGAGGTGGGGGAAGCCTACCAGCTATAAAAGGAGATGTGCATTTGTTTTCCCTGACTGTTTTTGTGGGCATGTGCCTAGACCTTGGCAGCTTCTCACTGGTTGTTTTCAGAATTTTTGTTCTCCATGAGCTTCAAGTAATAAACTCTTTCCCTCAGCCTTATGTTTGATCATCGTCCGAGGTCGTGGCGTGAGCTGCCGTTGCGGTTGGCTGATTTTGGTGTCCTGCATCGCAACGAGCTGTCGGGAGCTCTGACAGGACTCACTCGAGTGCGCCGGTTCCAGCAGGATGATGCTCACATATTCTGTGCTATGGAGCAGGTATGGGCTGCTGTTGAAAAGGGCATTAAAATCAGATTAATTTACTTTTCCGTATTTGAGGCGTTATTTCTATTGTCTTAAAGATTGAAGAGGAGATAAAGAGTTGTCTGCAGTTCTTGCGTGCTGTGTATGATGTCTTTGGATTTTCCTTTAAACTGAATCTCTCCACTCGTCCTGAAAAGTACCTGGGAGATATTGAAGTGTGGAATCAGGCTGAAAAGGTAAACAGTAGCTTTATTACCTTTTTTTAGGGAAGCAAGGTTGCAGCTGCAAGTTCTGTAAGAGTATCCTGCCTTCTGAGAGGTACAGTACAGCAGGGCATGAGCAGTGTAACTTTAATAACTGCCTTCAGTTCAGTCTGGCTGCTGTAATAGCTTGCTCTCAATATAGAAGCAGTCTCCGCGTCAGAATCAAATTAAGTCTCTCCCGTTGTGTTTTTTGATAATTGAAAAAAAAAAAAGGGAGAAAGAGAACCAATTCTTGCACCACCTGTAAAAAGACTTAGGTCCATCTCCCAAAAGTGATGTTGAAAGGAAGGGGGTAAGACCCTGCAGTGCAGGGCTGAGGAGAAGATGGGGCAGAAATAGACATCCACCCTGTATACATGGGTGGATCTCTTCTCAATATTACCTACAGACTTTGATTCTAGCGTAAAAAGGCTCTTACTTCTTATCTTAGCTAATGCTTGTTTGACCTCTTCCAAAATGAATGCATTAGTTTTGTTTGTTTAAATTCAGACTAAATAAAGTTTTAAATATTTAAACTCATTTTTTTAGCTGGGGCTCTTCCAAAACTTCCATTTTTCATACAATAAATGAGTTTCAGCAGTAACTGAGAAGTACTGGGATTTTGGTTGTGTTACCTATCTGTAGTAGCAGGCTGACCTGATGCTGTAACATGGAGAGAAACAGTGTGTGTCCTTTATCTCCAGCAACTTGAAAACAGCCTCAATGCCTTTGGTGAGAAGTGGGAGTTAAACCCTGGTGATGGAGCTTTCTATGGACCTAAGGTCAGTATGTGCTAACCCCTAGCTGCTTTCAACTTTTAATTCTGTTTGGATAAGGCAAAAGGCCTGGGAAAGAAGGATTTTTTTTATCATTCTCTAAAACCATTTTAAGATGCTGTCTAACTAAAATTTTCTGGTTTTCAGATACAGAAACTGTGACATACTTGAAAGAGGAATAATCCTCTCTGATCCTTTTCACATAATTTTAACAGCTTTAACACTCATTTCATTAATTAAACCCCATTTACATGAGTAAACTATTTGTGTGCAGCTTAAACAAAGCTGATTGGTTTGGTGGGTGATATGAACAGAAGGTGGCACTGTAAGATCTGTTTTAGCAGAGCAGCTGCCTCATTACAAATAATCCTTTCAGTGATAAGTGAATTCTAAGTCATGAGAAAAACAAAAGTAAACTTACTGGTTAAACAAATTTTCATTGCTTTCAGCGCATAATTTTGTAGCTGCATTGAGTTACTGCTGGGGTTTGGTAGTTTAAAAAGCCTCATGCATTGGTTATGTGAGTTTGGGTTTTTTTAGAAGGTGTCCCCTCGGTTTGGACAGGTTAAGTAGGGCTTTTTAGAAATGTCATGATTATCTTTGCACATAAGGACACAGAGTATTACAAAATTGCTTTTAAATTTTTCCCTAATACACCTGTATTAGATTTGTATCTGTTCTCATCTAGTAACCTTGTTCTGATTTCTCTATATGTTCATGATTCAGTTTCAGTTTATTATGTTTTAGGTGAAACGTGTTACAGCAGCTAATCATTCATAACGTGAAATGCAAACAAGATGTAGTAATTTCCTCATTTGATTGAAAGAAGGCAAAGATACAGGAACCTTGGTTAACATTAAACCTTACACTTGCTCCTTATGAAGTCTAGATTTGAAATTAAAGTAGGCTGTAAATAAGTTATTTTGACAGAAGCTCTTTGATGACTCTCTGAGCTACAATAAACTGACTTCTGAATGCAAAATTGAAAGACATTTATGACTTGTTAAAATACTGGTCTGTTCATTTAATTAATAAAATAAGGCACACAGCCTCAACATAGAGTCATACTGGTAAAATGATGAGTAAGTGAGCAATATGGTAAGTAAGGTCAGGACACTATAAATGTACTGTTTTCTATCAGTCTTCTCTGGCTAACTTCTATTTTAAGTGTACTCAGGATTTAAATGTTAGATGCAAAAGAAGGAACAGGCTTGACTCGTAGGTCAGAACAAGTGTCACTGATTAATTTGATCCCTACTGGTAAGTGGACTCTTTAACAGTAGGATTCTCATACAATGTTCATGCTCTGAATTTTTAACATAAGGTACAAAGTATTCAAATACTGCAGAACAAAAGAGTGTAGTTTTGCCAGTTTGAGGTTGAAGAAATCTTGGTTTTTTGCAGACATGTTCAGTTCCGCACTTAGCGCTGCTGAATTCACTCATGGAAAAGGACCATGAAAGTCCCAGACTAGAGCTCACAAAAATACTCTGAAATATTAAATATACTTCCCTCCTGAAATATTGTCTCTTTACTTACTCACTCTGGTTTTAGCTCTAACATTTTTTGCATCAGAACCTGCAAATCACTTAAATCCTTATGTAGGCTGAAGTAAAACTGTGTTGTCTAAAACTACGTACAGTTCCATCCACTGACCAGTCACTAGTGGTGTTCCCCAGGGATCAGTGATCCCTGATTGATGATCTGGATGAGGTGATTGAGTCCACCATTAGCAAATTTGCAGAAGATTGCAAGCTGGGAGAAAGTGTTGACCTGTTAGAGNGAAAGAGGGCATCTGGAAACATAACTGTGAGTCCTTGAGAGTCCTTCACAGAAAGAGTGATTGACCATTGTGAAATGGGCTTCCAGGGAGGTGGCGGAGTCACCATCTCTGTAAATATCTAAAGAAAGACTGGATGTGGCTCTGAGTGCCATGGTCTGGTTGACAAGGTGGTGTGATAGGTCACAGCTTGACCTCGATGATTGCAGAGGACTTTCCAACCTAATCAATTCTGTGATTCTGTTCTTTCTGCATTGAGTGAAACCTTCTGTCTGCAAACAGTGAGTTTGCTTTCAGAGGGGAATGCTTGTCACTTAAACTGTAGTAAAAGTTTGTGTCTTTTTGTTTTTTAAGATTGACATTCAGATTAAAGATGCCATTGGACGCTACCACCAATGTGCTACGATTCAGCTTGACTTCCAGCTGCCAGTCAGATTTAACCTCACCTTTGTCAAGTAAGCACAGAGGCTGGTAGTTTAAGTTCTGTCTAACTTTACTGACACTTACGGACATAAGTTTGCATCAAGAAAAAAACCTTACAAAACCCTTTCTTTACAGCCATGATGGTAATGACAAAACTCGACCAGTAATCATTCACCGCGCTATCTTGGGATCTGTGGAGAGAATGATTGCCATTCTGACTGAAAACTATGGAGGCAAATGGTAATGTTGAAAAGTTATTAATCCAGTTTAGCAAACATTTTATATAGGAGAGAAATTAGCCCCAAGCATCCAAGAATCAAGACAGTTTGTTTGTTCTCCGTGCTTGCTATGGAGATATACAATAGGAATACCACAGGACGATTTCTTCTGAACCACCTTCTTGAATATTAAATAATTCAAGATATGGTAGATTCTACATGATACTGCTCATGCAGGTGCAGCATACGGCTACTATGCCCAAGGCATACATCTCCTAACTGCTTTTGCCTTGTAAAGAATCATTTAGGTAGATGGTCTATTTTAAATGTATTAATACCCACTAGGAATGACCTTCTGATTATAAGAAGACTCAAAAGTAAAAGTTTTTCCTGTGCTTAGTTAGTAATAAGCTCGAGAACTCAATTATGATTTGTTTTCTGTTGTAAAACACGGCATGAATCTTCAGTCAGCAAGTTCTTTTTCCTGCACTGCAGTTCTTTTAGACACTCCATTCTTTTTGGGAGATAAACTGCAAGGAATATAGGGCTGTCATCACCCAGTCTGAGCTTCTAGCTTGATGAATCTTGTGTGTAGATTTTACTCCTATCTGTAAATAGGATTTATCATACTAAAAGAGTACTGAAAGCTATATAA
>VYZS01058983.1:1812-12263 GCA_013400695.1 Neodrepanis coruscans | reverse complement strand
TATATAAATATATATTTATTCATTTGTGTATTTACCTATTTTATTTCTGTATTTACATCTTTTAGTTCTATTTTTGCATCTTTTATTTATCTTTTTGTACATTATTCACATCTTTAGCCCCAGTATCTCCCAATAAATATTCACTAATAAACATAAAGCCACACAAAAACCAGCCAAGAAACAACTGCCACAATTTTATGGGGCATTTGGTAAAAAGATGCAGCAAGTTTGAGGCAAAGGGGCTGTTGGGTTTCCTCTCCATCAAACAATGCCTCAGATATTTCAGGATTTGGTAGGAAGTTCAAGAAAGGTGGGGTATTCTCTGGAATAAAAATTATTCCTGTAATACATTACATTGAAGTCTTTTTAAAAATCAGCATTAAAATTTTAGCTGGAATGAAAAACATTATTAGCTCCAGCTTTTCATCCCATCCATCCACTCTGGGCTCTCTTTTGTTAGACCTGGCCCCACCCAAGTGGGATTTACCCCCCAATATTTCAAAAAAGACACAGAAACAAGCCAGGAAACTGAGTTAAAATGTAACAGGCTGCCTTAAAATGTACAGCATTTAAAAATAAATCTGATTTTTCTAGATGGTTTCTCTGTCTCCAGCACTGGGAATGAGGTTAATACACATCCCTTTAACAGCCTTTTCCAAAAAAAAGGGATGATTTTGTGAGAGTCAGCCTTAACCTGCCTCTGGTGGGGAAAAAAAGGGATCTTGAGGGATGTTCCCACTGTAGATTAATAAGAGGCAGCACAGAAACAAGTTCAGTGATAATTTATGGAGGATGTTTAGACAGCAGCCATATTGTCTTTAAAAAAAATCACATTTCATGATCTAATTTAGCTCATTCACCAAGCCCATACTCTGCTTGTTTTTTCCTTTTTATAGCCCAGGATTTTTAAAGTGAAGCCTCCTAGATAGGGAAAAACTCTGCATCCTTTTTTTCAGGATATAAAAGGATAAAAATACTGCTCTGGCAGATGCTCAGCCCTCCTCCTTCTCCAGAAGTCACAAATTAGAAGTGTGACCTTCTCCTGGATGCAGAGGGGTTTCCAGGCCATCCCAGGCAACAAAAAATGAGGGGTTTATTCTCTCAGCCTTGAACCAGAGACTAAAAACAACTCCAAACAAGGCCGTGGGGCTTTTTTATCTTTATTTCTATTTATTTGTTCTGGTGCCAACGTTTTCCTGCAGTTTAAGGAGGGTCTTTCTCCTCCCCCCTGTGTTTACTCTGCTGCTGTATTTATAGCCAGGCACATCCTCCCCTCCAGTTTGTTTTGTCAGAAACAAACCACGTTTCTTTCATCTTCTCCTGCCCAAAAATTCCTCCTTCCCCTCTGCTCCAGGGGAAGGGAAGCAGCAGAGGGAATGTTTCATCTGGGGTGATGCATCTTTAGAAGCTCCTACTCATTTTTAAGGGTAAAAAACAGCCTCCAGCTCTGATCCAAAACTCTGTAAGTTTATACTTTGAGTCTGTCTCAAGTTTAATATTTGTACTGTTACTTTATATATTAATAGTTTGTAGTTCTATGTATTAATAGCTTCTTTATTAATAGTTCGGTGCAAAAGATCAGCTTAGAATTTTGGTTGTATCCTTTATTTTTTTCTTAATTTTCAGCCTTTATTTACCAGGTTTTCAAGTAATTCCTTAATTTTCTCTCCTAACCAGTTGAAAACACCAGTGTTTGAGGAGAACAGGGGGAATCAAACCCAGCAAATGCCAGGGTTTGTCAGGGTTTGATGCAGCTGCCAACCCCAGAGATGCCACCCCAGCCTCTGCCTCAGAATGAGAAACTCCTGCTGGGAAAATATCAGGGAGAAAAGAGCTGCCCAGGGCAGGGAATTCTGGCAGAGCCTCTGCCCTGCTGCAGGCAAACAGCACCAGAGGAAGGATGTGGATACTGGAGCCTGTGAAGAAATCACATCAATCTGCCTCCCCAAAATCCTTCAGTGAGCTCCACATAACCCAATTATTTACAGCCAGTCTCATTTTTTTCTTTCTTTCTTCCTTTTTTTTTTTTTTCCCTGCAGGAAATAATCCTGAGTGCTCCAGCTCCTTGATGTTCTGCAGGTGCTCCCACATGTTGTGTATCCCAGGTGAGGCTGGGACTTGGCCAGCCTGACCCCAAACAAAGGGGTTTGCTTCAAAGCAAAGGAGTTACACGGTGAATTTCTCTGCTCTTATGGAATTGTTCAACAGTTGCTTTGAACTCCTGTAACCTCAGCCTGCACACAGTGGAAAAATTTCAGGTTTGCTTGTCTGAGCATGAGGCTGCAGCTCCCAGGGGAGGGTTTGCTGCAGTCCCAGCTCAGGGGGCTCCTGTGCCTTCCCCTGGCAGGGATCCCCCTCTGGGGATTTGTTTGAAGGGGGTTGCTGTCAGGGTAGAGTTGGTGTTTCCCAAGGCTCTAAAATCCCTTTGTTTGGGAAGAGTGTCTTTAAAGCCAACACACTCCAGTGGGAGCTCAGGTAGGATCTGATTTTCATCCTTGATTTTTCAAGATAACTCCAAAATTTGCTGCTTAGTGATTTTCACTGAGTAACAGAAGAGCACAATAATAACAAGGGCATTTCCTAAAGCAGAGTTTGAATCAATTTGATTAAGAGACTTTTAGGCCCAGCCCTTCAGTGGCCAATTTTTACACTGCAATGTCTCTTTGCCACTGTGATAAAATCATCTTGAAAGCTATTCTTATACCTGATTGAGGAAGGCAAAGGACAGGAATAGGCCTGAGATGACAAGGTCATTTTTCACTTGAGAAGGCTGAGTTCATCTCTTTCACCCAAGAACAGCCTAAAAGTTGAAGGAGCTGCTTCTCATCCTTGTGATTCTCCTCAAATGCAAAAGGTTCCAATTCCCAGAGAAGCTGTGGCTGCCCCATCCCTGGAAATGTCCAAGGTCTTGGAACATTCTGGGACAGTGGGAGGTGTCCCTGCCCATGGCAGAGGTGGGATGGGATGGGCTTTGAGGTCCCTCCCAACCCAAACCATCCTGGGATTTCCTGTGTCCATGTTTGTGCTGAATTGCACAGCCAGGCTGCCCTTCTCTGCCCTTTCCTCATTAATTCCCTGCAGAACTGCTGGGAAACATTCTGGTGCTTCTGTTTGCTTATTTTTTTTCCATCCCAGATTTGGCCCTTCCCTGGTTTTACTTTCCCCTCTTCACTTTCTCTTACAGTGACTGAAGAAACTGTAGAAAAAAATCCTTTAAAACAATACACTTTTGTTCAACACAGAAGACAGGAAACCATCCTGAAGGTGTAATTAAAAGTGAAAGCCAGTGCAGTGTTTCTGTGACACCTGCTGGGAGTTTTATCTCCTTTCCCAGTCTTTCAGCAGGTTTCCTTTCCCAGCTGACATCTTGGTTGATAAGAGAAATCCAAACTAAAGAGGAATGAAAGAGCCCTGTGCTGTACAGAATGCTGGCTCCTCTCACCATGGAATGCTCAATAGTGAATCATGCAATTGTTGAAAAGCTTTTGGCAAACACTGGAGTTCAAGGTAGGGGAAAAAAAAAGAATGAACACGTGCAATATTTTGCCTTCCCTGACTTCAAAGAAACATCTCCCCAACAAACAGAACTCAAATAGCCACAAACTCATTTAACTCTTATTTTTCATTGCTGTAGTTCTGGGATGCTGCTTTGGCAAGTGATTTCCTGCCCTGTGCCAGATGCTGTTTGCAGTCACAATGAAGTACCAGTGCTCTGGGAGTGATATCACAGGATCATTCCACAGCCCTGATTGTCACTTCTCAAATTTAACAGACTCAAATACGTTCTTTGTTGCTTGTTTGGGGACTTTCAGATCTGGGCTTTGATTGAAGTCAGTCTGTAACAGAAAAAAAAGAAAAAACACAACAGAGAACAGAGCCCAGAGAACTTGGACAGTTTGCAACGTGCAGAAAAACATGGAAACAAAAGAAGGACAAAGAGGGAAATCTGACTATTTAATATATTCTTGTATGGACAGAGGGAAAGCTTGACATGAGATTTGTGTCAGTCATTGGGGTTTAGGTTTTGAGGTGGTCAGGGTTTTAATTCCTGACCTGCCAAGAATTTCCATTTGGATCAGCACAAGGTGTTGGCCAGGGCTGCGTTCAAGGTAGGGGTGCCACAGCTCCAGCTCTGCACCCACCTGCTAAAGAAAGTGTATCCAATCCCAAAAAAACCCAAATAATTCCCAGTTTCTCCACCAGATCCCGGGTTTAGACCCTCCCAAACAACTTTGCACAGCTCCATCCCTGGCTGGGATAAGGGTTATTGAAACTGCTGTTATGTGTTTGTCCCTGTGCAGAGAAATGATTCTTTTGAAGGGTTATTTGAAGATATCTTTTCCAGGAGACAGAACAAACAGAAAGAATCCAGTTGAGTTACTTAAAACTCATGAAAAGAGTGGAGCATCCTGAATTTTAAGTACAAATTGCAGCCCTTGCATCCCCCAGCTCCCTTCTGAGGTGGGTCTGTGTGTGTGTTTAAGTATAAATCGATCTAAGGACATATTTATTTTCCTCCCTTAGAAGTGAACTGGTAATTATGAAACAGAAAAGGAGATGGAAGACATTCCTTTTGAAATTGGTAAGTGAATATTGATTTAACATCCTTGCTAAGCAGACACTTTTTTGGATGGTTCTTTTAGCTTTCCCAGTCAAAAAAACCCCGTGTCTGTGGTCCAGCTGTATTTTCAGGAAGTAGGGGAAAGACCTCTTTAGATTTTTTAAGAGAAAAGAGGGAGATATCTGTCGTCCCCAAAGGAATACTGATGCATTTAAATGTGCTGATCTAGGAGATTTTAAAAAACAGAAAATACTGTCCAATTTTGCCCTCTTTGCAGCCCACTGAGACTGCAGCAGGTAATGTGTTGAGGAAAAAATTAGCCCAAAGCAGTTTTGAGGGGGAATGATTGAAATTCAGCTAAATGAAGCTGTCTGCTGACCCCCAGGATCTGCATTCACATGGGGAAGGGCCCGTTGCTCACACTGCAGTGCTGTCTGAAGTGTATTTTGGTATCATCATTTCCCATTTTAAATGCAGCTCTTAAATCCCAAAAGGGAATTAACTCCCAGCCATTTGCATTTTAAAGGGAAAACTCAAACCTCAATTGAGTGCTCTACTTAAGACTCCTTTTATGTAACTTGGCCAATGAGCTACATCTTGGTGGAGACCTTGGGGACTCAACCCAGTGACTGGGACAAGGAAAAGCCTGGACTTGGAGGGATCCTTGTGGTTTCCTTCAGAAAATGCTGAATGTGCTGAGATCAGTGGGAAGCTCTCCTGTAAAATGGTGGGTTTCATTATAATGGGGCAAAATGTCTTTATTGGAGGGGAGGAAAAAGGGATTTTCAAGCTTTGGCAGAGTGGGAGGGGGGAGCACAGGCTGCTCTCTCTGTTCCTGGATGTGAGGGGAAAATCAGAGTAACATCAACTTGTAAAACAGAAGGAGCAACTATGGATTCAGCCCTTTGCAAGACATGGGAAAAGACTCCTGGGAAGTTACAGGGCAGGGATTTTGCTAAAGATCTCTCAGGAGCTGATTCATCTTCTGAGAAAACATGACTCAGGAGAGGAAATGAGAGGCTGTTCTCCCCCTCAGGCCCCAGGTTTGGGCTGGAAACTGGAGGTGTCCCACTCCTTCCCTTGGAGACACTGGGATTCATGTTGTGCTCACCTGGCCCAGGTGCTTTCAGGGTTTTGCTCTTTGCCCTCATTCAAGGACACTGAATGTATTTCTCTATTTTTTATCACCAAGAGAACCTACACCCCAACTTGTTGCTGCCTTAGGAGTTTCCCAGCTGCCAAAGCACTGCTAAGTCTTGTGGCCCCTCCAAAGAACCCTTTCAAAGGTTATAAAACCCCCTGCAGCCTCTTTCTTGAATGAATTTCTAAATCCAGAGTGCTGAAGAGCCCTGGCTGTGTTTGGGGCATTGAAATAATAAACTTGCAGAGCGAGTTTGTTTGCAGATAAGAGTTCCTGTGCCTGGGATTTCCAGAATCCCTCTGCTTTTCTCTCAGCTGGAGACCCCTCAGCTCCTTCCCAAAGGTGGCAGTGCTGGAGGGCAAAGCACAGCTCCAGGGGGTGCATTGCCAGCACCTAAACTAAATATTCCTGGGTGGGATTCAAAAGGAGAACTGGGTGGTTGGGAGCTCTGGTGACTGCAACAGGAAATGTCTTATTAGTTGTTTAAATAGAATGATGCAAGCTGCACTTTCTGTGCTGACACCAAATTCAAGTGAGTAAGGAGTGGATTTGGGGAGTTATTTTGCTGGTAAGTGCACCAGAGAAAGAAGCACTTAAAGGTCTCGTTCAGCAGATGGAAAATTACACATCCCAGTGATTTGCATTATCAGACATGAGGTGTCTCCCAGACTGTTTGGAATCCTTCTTGCCTGTCCCTGTGTCATCAGTTCCTTCCTCACACACCCTGTTGGCTGCAAACTGAGTGACTGCACAAACATGGAATGGGGGAGAAAGAAAAGGTGACTTTGGTGTGCCATGAAACAGCTTGTTAGCACAGGTTCCTCCATGCAGCCTGATGGGACAGGCACTGAATCACACCTGATTGCAGAGGGAGGGGTAGGGTATTTTTGCTGTTGAATTGCATTTATCTCCAAAGCTGCTGTAAATGAATCCACATTCATTGAGCAGGACAAAGTCCCGAGGCTTTGAGATTCCATGTTGTTCATTGCTGTGCCATTTGTGAGGATGATTTGGCTGTTAATCTCCCAATGAATGCTGAATGAAGAGTTCAATCACGAATCAGATCTCTTCTTTCTGCTTGCCAGTAACACAAGCCATTTTTATTTTCGATTCCAGGTTTCTTTTACAGTAGAGGACAAAAATAAATTATGAGTGAAAAGAAGTTAAAATTGTTCCTCTCCAGCAACTCTCCTGCATCAATGCTTAATCCTTCCATTATGTCTGATGTCATTAATCATTCTGCTGTAATATTTGACACACACATTTGTGGGACAAATTAAGATCTAATATAAAAGCTGCAATAATACTGACTTATGTGGAACTGCAGCTAATTATAACATATTTGAATTTTCATCTTTCATAAAAGACCTCTATAAAATGAACCACCTTTCACACTGCTGAAATGAGGCTGAGACAGGCAAGCAGATGAGGGGGGAGAGAAGAAACATCCAAGGACAATGGGAGAAATCTCAGCACCATAATGAGCCAATAGTTAGGAACATTTGCTCAGTTGTTGGTGGATTCTTTATTTTTTTCTCTCTCTCTCTCTAAACTTTCAGGTGGCTCCTCTACCACAAGTGGGATGCTCAGTTTTTCTGGTTTGGTTGTCTTGGGTCATGAACAGAGATTTAATGTCACTCCAGTCCTCACAGGTGGACCAGAAGAGAGAAGGAGTACAGGATTCCATTGCAGGGTGAGAGTTGACTGAGTATTTTCCTCAGTGCAGCCTCTCCCTCTCTCCTTTTAGACCTGTAGACCCTCAGTTTTGAGTTCCCTGTTCAGTGTTTGTGCTCAGCTCCTTGGAGAAGCAACAGCTTTGCTCTGCCTTGAGATCCTGCCAGTGCCCAAAGCCTCAGATCCATCTGGAGGGAGAAAATGAGCAGCATAAATTCCCAGTTTGTGTATTAGCTAAAAAGGTGGTCAGGCTTTATTCCTGCATTTGGGATCCTCAGCCTGTGTGGGCTCATTACTCTATTGAATTATATATCAGAGGTAATTTCATTTCCTGGAGAGTGAATCCTACAGATCTGCAACTCTATTCCAAAATGGATTCCTGGTGTCTCAGACACTGCCTGTGCCTTGGGTAGCCTTTACAAAAACAAATTGCCCACTTAATTCCCCATGAGCACTGGTTTTACCCTCCGTCCAGACATGAGAGGAGGTGACAGACTGGAGCACATTTGCTGGATGCTGAGATCCCTGTGCAGTGTTGAAGGAGCAGCTGCCTCCTTCAGCAGCCATGCTCTGCTCCTCTGGCCTGCATTGATGGATTTTTGGAGTTCCAAAGCATTGCCACCTTCCCTGTGCTGGTGTTCCAGCAGAGCAGTGATATCTCCAGGCTTAACAGGAGGCTTGGTGGGAAGTTTGCAGTTCCAGGAGGGAACTTTTGAACCTGTTGTACACCACTATTTACAGATTCCTCTGCTGCTTTCCCTCACACCTGCAATTATTCCTTTCATCCCTGTTTTTACAGTATGACTCCCCTTGCACTGCACCTCTTCTGATTTACTCTCCATCCTTTCCCTTTCCCAAACTTCCCTGTATTCCCATAGAAATCACCTGCAAGGTCTCTACATTTTTTGTTGCCCTTTTCCTATGGAGCATCTTCATTCTCTGTGTCTCAAAGCCAATTTCTCCAGCAGTTTCCAGCATCTCAGTGCTGCTGAACTCCCTTCCCCTTGTCCTCTGAGCCACAGAAGGAAGGCCAAGCTGCAAAACTGCAGGAACCCTGGGCTTGCACACAGAACAGTTGCAGCCAAATATAGATGTCCAGTTCCAGAACAGGCTGGCAACCTTGTGATGCTATTTATGGGCCTGGAGAAGTATTATTTCCCACAGGCACTCACAGAGCTGGAGGTGAGGTTGAGTTTTAGTTGGTTAATAACATTCTGGCACTGCTTTTCTGCCCCTCACACAGCCTTGGTGGCAGGCAGAGGTTTGGGGGCAGTTAATTGTATAGAATCATTTTTCTAGGAGCACTGTTTAGTATTTCTTCTATTGCTGGATTGTGTTTGGCAGCAATAACATTGGAGTGTGATAAAATTGGAGTATCATAATAATAATAAGTATTAAGTTCTCTACTCAAGCCCACCACATTTTGGGGTAGTTTTGTAACTTTAGTTTGAAACTAACTTTAATTTCTACCTCCTAAAACCCAACTGACTCAGCTCTTTACCCCTGAAAGCTCTACCTTGCACATCCCAGAGCTCATACCAATGATGGCATCCTCCACTTCCCCAGTCAAGATTTTTAATTAAAAGAGCTGTATAACCTCACAAATCACAGCCTACATCGATTTTGTGCTTTAATTCCAGGAGTTCAAGAGGATGGAGAGAATATTCCAAGACTTTCTCACTTCTCTGCACTCCCAGTTCCCAGAGACTTTCATGGTACCAGATACATTCCTTGAGAACTTGTGTTTGTTCTTTTTATCTGCAGTTTTAACATTGCCCTTCCAGGGCACATTTTTTGCAATCATAAATAAGCTCCTTCTGTTTACACAGCCACAAGTCTTGCAAGTGATAATGTTCCCTTGAAACATTTCTCACAGAATAAACAGCAGCAGCCAAAGGTGGGGATGAGACTCTTTGTGCTTCCTGGGAAATGGCACCAAGAGCTCTGGAAAGCAGAGTGTCACATGGGATTCCTGGAAGGTGTCATACATTTTAGGCAGTGAACTGGCCCTTGGAGAGGAGTTTTGCACTGTTACTCAGCCCTTACACACTGGTGTATCAGCAGAGTAGCACTGGGAGCAGCTGAGAAAGCACCTGAGGTTGTACCTTGTCCTTTATCTGTGAGTCTCCCTCCAAATTCACACTGAAATTCCTCTTTTTTTTTGTTGTAGAACAAGGATAACACTGTTGGCATCAGGGCTGTCTCAGTCAGGGCTGTGAATGTGAATTAATACTCACCAAGCACTATGTAAATATTAAAAGTATATTAATTTATATAGCACTTTAAATACTGTATAAATTCACCCTCCTATGAAAGGCCCTATCCAAAGATTTATAAAGAACTGGTGCATTCTGGCCTGGGGAAGGGAGGAAAATCCCTCCTTTTCTAAAACAAGGGAAAAGGTTAACTCAGGATATTGTGTTATTTACTTGTGCATTTACATTGCAGGGTAAAATCTTTACATTAAAATGTGTCACTTTTCAAAACCAACTTCCTACTTCATTTTTCAACTGGGTTTGGCCAAGTGGGAAAGAAAATTATATGTGGCAGTAAAAGAGATTTAAGGGTTTTCAAATAGTGTAAGAAAGGAACTGTAATAAGTGACCAGTGGACTGGTCAGCTTTTTAATTAAAACTGGGCTCCTTATTGATCTTCCAAACCATCCTGTGATTCCATGATCCTGCTTTTCTAACTCAGTGACTTCACTAGTGCTTAAAAACACCCTAAAATATATTAGTTTGCATCAGATTTTTGATGTTTATTGTGTCATGTTGTTGAAACCAGTGGCTGCATCTTCAAGGTGGGTTTTTGTCATCCCTGAACTGATTGATGTGCATTTCCTTTGGGAAAACCAAGGGAATTTAAAAAGGGGCTCATAAATGTTCACTGCTGTTGTGGAAATGTTCTGTACTGAGGCATCAGCAGCTGCTCTTGGGAGCTTTGCTTTGTTCCTGAGGGGTCTGATTATCTCATTTTCTCTTTATAAAAAGTAACGTGGTGAAATTAAAACAGCCTCAAATCAACTTTGGCATAAAAATCTTGGGTTTTAAGACAGAAATGTGTCCTTAAATAGCA
>VYZS01058968.1:17456-31548 GCA_013400695.1 Neodrepanis coruscans | reverse complement strand
CAAAGGACATCTTTTCTTTTCCATTTTCAGCACTAAATCTCTCCTCGGGCTAAAAGGGAGGAAAGGGGGGAGGGGCGCGGTTTTGTAATCTTCTTAAGTTGTTCTCCTCAGTCGAAACCGGCCAGGAGTTGAAGGCTAAGGGGCCCTCAAGACCACACGCTCCCTTCTAAATACTGTGGAGTCTCTTTACTGGGCCCTGAGAGAGAGAGAGACAAGCACTATTCGCCAGAGCGTCCCTACCCCAAACGAGGGCCCTGGAAAAAATTTATTTATTTGATTTGTCTGTTTTGTACTTTGTTTGTCGGGTTTTGGTGTTTGCGCAAAATAAACTGTGATTGTTTGTGTGTTCTTTTCATTTTTGGGGTGTGTTTGTGACTTCTCTCAGAGTCTCTGCTCCAAAATCACTGAATTTGTGGTAAAACCACCACACCCACCATCTTACAACTTTGCAGAGCTGAGACAGAATCACAGTTCTTCACAGCCGGGTACTGCCTGCAATACCCAAGCATTATGTCAGTGAATGCTTATCTCATTCATTTTGCTGGCAGACCATTTGACACTGGTAAAATACAGCTTTCCATGCCGATATTCAACATATGTATATGAACTAGTAGAGTAAATTTCATCTCTGCTCTGCTCTGGCTATTATTCTGACATACATTACTGTGTAAAACACCATCTACAGACAGATCCCAAATTTAATCTTCTAAGTCTTGTGCATAAAGGAATAATTTTAGGGCTCTCCTCCTGTAATAAGCTGAGCCCTCCTAATTGCCGTTAGACACAAATAGAGTTGAAGGAGCTCCCTAAAAACCAAAATATTCAAACAAAAATCATTATTCCAAATGTTTCGAGCAAAACAGAAATCCACTCCTTCAGACAGGTTGGCTTAATGAAATACTACCAAAACACAACCATTCTGGATATATGGGATTTTCTCCCCATTCGTCCTTACCTATTTTACAACGAGGAAAAATACCACAAATCTTTTTTCTGCCACAAATACATGTATACATGAGTATTGCATGTCATCTCCTAGCTTGACAGTCTGATGGCAAGTAAAATCAGCAAGAATGTTAATAATTCACAACTGCTGATAGCAACTAGCCTTGCTAATTTGAAGAGGAAAGTCAAAAAGAAGACAAGGAGTTTTAATATGGTGTTTAAAGGTCCTAACCACACAGGATAGCACCTATTAAAAATTACGTTGTTAATACGTAAACATAGAAGAAAATAATTGGTTCTCAGTTTGCTTCAATGCCACGTGGTTAGGAGAGCAAACTCATGAGAATTATCCCAGTTTATGGAAAATATTAATACTTTTATAATATACATATGTATGATTTCAATACAATAAATATGTAAATAGGCAAGATAGAAAGTTTTTAGCAGGTACATATAGGTGATCTATTTGAGACCCTCTAGATTTTTCTAGGATTGGCTGCAGCTTCAGTCACAAGCTGTAACACTGGCTCAGGATGTAATTAAAGGCTTAATCTCCTCCTAGTCATCTGGGTAGTTGTAATGAAATATGCCAGTTACTTCTTACTCCTGTTTTGGAAAAATGCCCAGCAGATTACAACAGCAACAAAATTAAATTACCCATTCTGTACGTCCACTTCACAGCATACTCATACTTTACCAGTCATGCCTGCATAAAAGCAAGAAATATTAAACCAAAACAGCTTTCCCTGTTTTTCAGATTTCATTACCCTTCAGGAAATAAAGGAAAGTCTTGCTCAGGACTCAGTATGTCACTTTGTTTTTCTGACATGCTGCTTCACACTTTTGTTGGGACACAGCTTTCTGCAGCACTAGGAGGAACACATTTTAGCTATTACATGTTAGTGACTAAGCAATATTAACTGCAGGCTGTTATCTCATTTGAAAACAAAAAATAACAAGGGTATAAAATAGTCTCAGAAGCCAGATATCACTCCCCAAATATACTCTTATACCATCTGATTTTTACCACACTTCCAGCTCCTTTTCATATCACTTTTTTCCTTCCTGTTTTCCCTTCTTTCCTGTTCCATGTATGGCAGGCGCGTTTGAGTAAAAATAAGGCTGAAAAAAAATTAAGCTAACAGGTCAAAAATTACAAGGTGAAAGAGGAAAAGTTAAATAGCAGCTGTCTGCTGGCTTCTGACACTGTTCAACAGCTCATCTGAACCCAGGAAAGTGGCATCTCACGCACAAACACTTCTACTGGCCTGGACTAAAAAGTTTTCAGTCCCATCCTGCTGAGATAGATCTGGCAAGCCATGAGTCCCATCAATGCTACAAATGCTACAACTGCTTCAGCAAAGCATCCTCAGTACCTCTCTGCAGCATTGGGATGAAGATTCACCTCCTTTAAAACTGACAAGAATGCATGTTTTTTCATATCACTGATGATCTCTGAATAGACGTGGGAGAGGAGTCTTGGTGTTCTTAATGTAAATGACTACATGGGTCAGGCCAAAATTTAGGTGCATATTGAAAATCCATTCTGCACTAACACAGCACATTTGTAACTGCCTTTCTGCCAAGAAAAGAATATGAACTATACCCAGCTAATTTTATTAAGAAAAGTTGGAAGACAATCATAAATGGAATAAAAATCCAAATAGTAGTGGTATTGATTAAGTCTTTATATGGAGCAAGGGGGTTTGCATTGTTTGTGATTCTGGGAAGGCAGGAGCAGCAGAGTATGCTTCAGAAAACCCCCCTGGACTTAGTACAATATCACTTGTTATTTTAAGGGACTGAACTTAATGACCATTTTATGTTTTATATTCCTCATTAAGGACTAAACTGTGCTTTCAATTAGCTTAATACAAGTATGAAATAAAACTGTTTCATTTGCTCGGGTTTACAAAAGATCAGAAACCACACTGTTCTGAAAATTCTTCCGGTAACACATGCATTTATGCAATAATAGGCTCACACATAACCCTTCACACACTTAACCCTTCAGAGGAATAAGTGGGCAGACACATGGCATTTGTATCTAATCTAGAATAGCTACTGTCTCACAGCCTATCCTCAATGCTGTTACAAAGTGCCAGAGTGGAGGGAAGTCAATAAAAAGCAGATGCACATGTATTTCTGTTCTGAACTGTTCAAATGCAGAAGTGGGACAAGCTTTTCAGCAATGCTCAACTCGCACAAGCCCTGCTGTTAACAAGGAACCAGACTGTAGCGCTCAGACACACAAAAGGCTATACCAAAAACTCCAATATCAAATAAAAAAGTTGCTCCAGAGCTTCATCTGTTAACAAATCATCATATGTATTTACATTCTAAGTCTGGTCTTTCCCCTTTTCACAAAGCTATCACAAGCAACTTTAGACAGCACAGTGTTTGCAGAGTTGAATCCCATGTCATGATTTTAAGCAGCAGAACAAAACACTAGTGTTTACATTTAGATCTTTGTAGACGCTTTTATATGACAAAGATGCCCAAGTTACATGACTAATCTCTTATAAAAACAGACAAATGTGAATACTCACGTATTGAAACAACCATTATTAAACAGAAATATAGCAAGATACAGAGACCAAATTAATGCCTTAATGAAAATGGGAACTACCCTATCTTTTGTGGGTTTTTATTCCACTCCTGCTTAGCCTCCACCAAAATGGCTTTGATGACATTAAAAATCACAGGTTCTTATAGAAAATGGGCTCAGAATGTCTCAAAGCAGCTATTCCGCCTCCTGTGGTAAGTGCCAAATTAGCTTGTTGCAAAATGGTTGCTCTACAATCAATAAAACTGACTGTAGGGCTGATGTAACAAACAGCAGTTCTGGAGAAGCTTCCAAGCAATTCATGTTTAATTTAGGAATTTGGACAGTGAGTTTGACATTTGATTAAATCTGAATTTCCAAATTAAACAATCTAAAGAGCATTAAATTAATAACAGCATTATATCTTGCCAGTGACAACTCCCAGTGCCTCCCTGGGTGTTGTTAGGTACCAGCAGTTGATCAGAAGTCCTGATAAAGCTCAGAGACAACTCCCCCCAGACTGATTAAATGCAGGTGCTTTTTACATTTTGTTTTCAGAATCTGCACAAGCCTAGCATGCATCACAGCTGAGACCCATTGCACTATTCTTCTGCAGCTCTTTCTAAATAAGCTCACTGATCACTCCAGAGGCAAAGGTGTTCAGCTTCTTTTTTTGATTCCTGACACTCTGCCCCATATGAATTTTGCATTTATCTCATATGCAACTATTTGAAAATATATGCAAGTGCTCAAAAAGGCAACGTCTATCGGCAGATGTCTAGTGTTTCAAATAATAAAATGTTCAAACCAAAGCTGGGGAAGCCAACAGACAGGTGTTCCTACTCCTCTGTGCTGCCAAGTCTCCCCCATTAAAGTAGCGAGGCTGAAGGCCATCAGTGCAACAGTCAAAACTTAATCGCCAAATGTGTCTCTGTTCTAAATACCTCTCACCAGCTGGTTACTACTTATCCCCTGATGGTGTCTGGGCATATTCCCTCCAAAAAAGCAATCAAGCTCTTCTGATGTGGTGTGAAAAGCCAAATCTGTTCCTTCCTCAGTGTAGGAACACATGATCCACCTACAACAAAAAGGTTCACAAAGCATCAAAAAGAAATGCTCAACAATTCATTTTTCCATGCTGGCCTGAGAAAACCCCATATTCACGGCTGATATTTTG
This sequence comes from Neodrepanis coruscans, assembly GCA_013400695.1. NCBI lineage: Eukaryota > Metazoa > Chordata > Aves > Passeriformes > Philepittidae > Neodrepanis > Neodrepanis coruscans. The sequence continues at coordinate 26,881 of VYZS01058968.1, read as the reverse complement.
CTTTTGTCATCAGGATATCTTTCCTGTGAAGCAAAAGTAACATTACTGTCATTCTCATCTGCCCCTGCAATTGCCAAATGACATCACATTAAATTCCTTATTCCTGGAAGCTGGGTGCAGCTGTATGAATTCAGTGGAGAAAGTAGTCCAAGGCAGAACTTTTCATGGTCCTACTACTGCTTCTGCAAATGTGTTGTCTAACTTGAACCAAAGGACGGGTTAAGAATATATAAGCCATGCTTTTCCAGCTTCCTCAAATGGAGTGAGGCTTCTTCAAAAACAAAAAAGTGTGGGTTTTTTACAGTTAGACTTGGTCATCTTAAAGGTCTTTCTCTACCTACATGATCCTATGATTCTGTTATTTTTAAGGGAACTTACGGGTTTAACTCTGCTTTTGTAACTCTCCTGCTGGCGTCCCTGCCTCTGTGGAAAAAAAGAAAAAATACCTGGGCATGGGTTCAATTTAAAAATTAGCATTTGAGTTTGCTGCATATTTCAGGGAGGGACTTTACTAAAAACATTCAGTCCTGACCCAGGGAACAGCCACTGCCAGCACAGGAATGCAGAAAAGTGATCTAGGAGTGTAAACACCAATCCTTGGTCACATACACAATTTCTGTTACTAGGAACTTAAACACACACTTCAACTGTTTTGTTCCTTCTCATCCAAGCATCCAGATTAACCTTGAGTGCTGAAAAGAGATATTCCAAGTATAAGGTAGTGCTCTGAGTCAAAACAGAAACCACTCTTACATTTTAAGCAGTGTTGCTAAGATATCTGTACAATATTAAGAGGGGAAAAAAGACAAACTAATTTATTTCTATGATATCTGTTCACTTTTTGCACCTTACCCTCTTGGCACAGTGCTTTTTCTCATCTACCAGAAGAATGCTACTTAGCTTCCAGCTTCTCAGAGGTATGCTTGAATTTTGTTTAGAAATCACAGACCAAGAAGATTGTCTTCTTATCATAGTAGTGTATTGGGACTCAAGAAACCTAGGCTCACTCCCTACTATAACAGAAATTCTCTTTTTGACATTTGGCAAAATATTTTTTTCTCCACCCTTCTGAAGGAGTGTTACTGTTCTGTTATCCTGTGTGAATAGTGAAACCCCATCTGAAAAAGAGAGATTTTTGCTACCCATGTCTTGCCTGTATATATATATATATATATATATATATATGTATGTATATATGTATACCACAGTCTCCACAGGATTGGGACTTTTGTCCACTATGGGTTTATTCATTGTCTGTCATACAATGGGGCTCTGGTACAGCCCAAACCTCTAGACACTGATGGAATACTAATATTAATTTAACTCTTATCAGTGAGAAGTTAAAATTACTGGGGAAAAGTAATCTGTGAAAGCTTCAAAATCAAGTCCCACATTTATTGTACTGACAAAACTCTTCCTGCTACCAAGATGTCAGGCTTCAGCCGTATATAAGGAAGGCATTATTTTATCGACCAAGCTGGTAATGCTTTTCAGTAACAAATGTAGAGGTGGAGACCAGCCTGGAAACACATCTGTGACAATAAAGGGATCTAAAACCCCACCTGACTGACAAATTCAGGTTTTTCGTCATTCAAGCCGGAGGATTCCATATGAAGGCAACTGCAAAGGAGAGAGCTTAATTTATCCCACATTAAAATTCAAATTGTTCAGAGCTAGACTATCACTGATTTAACTCCACTCTACAAGATTTCATGGCCTATGATTTAATTGGCCAATTACTTATCCCTGATGAGAAATTGGTGAGAATGCTGTGCCTCATACATGAAGCGGTGGTTGCAGTGAGGGATAAAATGTGCAAGTCTAAATCAGAGCATTTTATCAATCATTTGCAAAGCTGACAGCTTTAATGGGTTTGGAATGATGAATATATTGGCATTTCATTATTTGTCACAAACTAATAGAAAGCCCTATTAAAGTTATGTAAATTCTTTGTCCAGCATAAACAAATGATGATCCATATTCATACTTGCTCCAGGAGGAATAAAACAGATATATTAATTCATTGATCAGTGGGTTTTTTGTTTTGTTGGGTTTTTTTGGGTTGCTTATTTTGGCTAATATTTCATACATACAGTGCAGGAAAATTATTTTTGTAAATGCCCAACTACACTTCCCATTTTTTTGCCCAATGTGCTCAGGGAAATCAGATTTCCTTTGGACTTGAAAGTCAAGCCACAGACAAGATGCTGCCATTTTCAGTACACAATGGGCTCTTTGTCTGTCATCATTCTCTGGATGCCTGGCACTTGGGAACAAATTTATTGATGTCTGAAGGAAAAGTCCCAAGGATGACTGAGAAAAAAATGGAGATTTTACAAGGAATAAAATCATGTTTGAGTTTTGATGACATTTCTGTCGGTTCATCCTGTGCCCACAAAATGCAGTTCGGAATAGAGGTTATTGCACAGGTACTTTCATTGTGCTGAAAGGCTTCATTTAGGACCACTGCACAGGATTAGGTTGGGTGAAGCCCACATTTGCCTATGTATAAGTGAGAAACACAGGTGACAAGACCACCAACAGAAAGAACACTGGAGAATATGTGCCCACACATGAATAGTCATGCACTTTAACATACCCTTTTAAGCGATACGTTCACCCAATACATGTTGATACTCTTCCTGGCAAAAGGTATCATTTGCTCCATCCACTCCAAACCCTTTTGTTCTTATTTCTTGTGTCCATCCAATTTATCTCCTTAAGGGATGAAGACATTTCCATCTTTTATAACTCATATTACAATGCCTGAGCAATTCAGGCTCCATGAGGAGTTCATTGCTCATACAGCTTTGAGTAAGTGTCACAACTGACAACTATGTGCAGAAAGAGATGAGACCTCTGCTCCTCCTCCAGTAGGTGAGCAGGAGACAGTACATTTCCAATGTCCAGGCAATGCCAAGCTAGCAAAAGATTAACGTTAATCTTTCTTTGTTCCTTGCTTTTTTCATTGCCTTCTGATGATGATGGGTGATCTCATTTACAGTGACTGAATAGAAAAGCATTGACCTTTCTAAATCCAAAGGAAAGGATCTGCAACTCCAAGCAGCTTTGCTGCTTTATCACTGAAGAGAAATATGCCACACTCTGGAACTGAGTGCTCACAATAACTTACATCAACTTCTGGGGGAGCAAAGAGGGAGAAACTAAGGCTGTGATTTACCTTATTTTTCAGCGTTTTCATTACAGGCGACATAAAATAAGAGCTCTTAACATTCTGAGGACTCACCACATAGGCTTAGATGTCTTTGATGCTTAGTTCCCAATGCCTAGCTTCATCCTCCAGATCATGATATTTAGGATCTTGGTTGAAAGAGGTGATACTATTAAAAATGATTATGCACAGGAGATATTCCAAGAAAAACTGCTAAGGCAGGAAAGCGTTCCAGAGGTCCTCTAGACAGATATACAAAAGATATCAAGTAAAATAAGGCTTTTAACCAGGCACCTTTGGCTTGTCCAGTTCATGAAGACACAATGTCAGAAAACTTACCAGGCACTAGCTTGGTAGTGATCCTTGTGTGTCTATAGCTGGTAAGCTGCCTCAAACATCCTTCAGCATATGTCGTTCATGACTGTGCAAAAGAAGTCCTGTAGACTGACAGTGGCCTGCCAACTTTACTTAGCTACCTGCTATAGCCCCACCCCACTGGAACCCAGAAAAGAGCATTGAGCCATATGTGGCTGTGGTCAGTCATCTTCTTTAAATAAGGGAGCCTGATTTAAAAGTCCACTGCATTCAGCAGAGGATCTCCATTGGCCTTGGAACAGACTTTTAATCACAAAACACATCTTGGAGGGGAGGAGGGAAAAATTCCAAGTGTTGTGTTTATGCGATTTCCACATTATCAAACTATTTAGGTGAAGTGGTGTCTAAGGGGGAGGCAGCATTTGAAAATTGCATACTGGCAGTGCTTTTAAAAATTTCTGCTACTAATGTGGAGGGTATGAATCTTATTACACTTGATAGTATTCTGGCATATAAATGAAAGCAGAAAGAAACCATTGAGAGGAATCAATGAGCTGAATGGAAGTTTTTTTCTTCTTAATCATGTTCCAATTTGGTGTTTTCCAAGTTATTCTTGTCTCTTTCTTTCTATTATCCTCAAGTGCCTGAAATTCTCTTTGATGGAAGACAGCTGCAGCCTACTGAAGTTGACAAGCCCTAGAAAAATGTATCTGACAACAAACTCTAGAAACAGGCATCTCTAATGGCTCCTTTCAGTACAAAAGGAATTAGTGCAGCAAGGTACGAGCACTTGCTCAGCTGTTGCTTTCTAACACTTCGACAGCTGCTTGCAAGGTGATCTACCCTGAAAGCATGCCAAGGAGGCCTCCAATCTTGTCAGATCCCATAAGTGATGCAGGACTGGAATTGGTCAGTATGTAGGTGGAAAGCTAAATTTTGCAGGAGATAATGTTAGGGATTCAATAGATGGCAGTCTTACCTCAGAGTCAGGACTGCAGAGATAAGCAAGTGTGATATCGAGGGCTAGGGGTGCCATTTTTCAGAGGGGCAAAAATCAGGTACCAGGCTGAAAAACCCTAAGGTACATTTAGGAGATCATGACCAACTGTTAACATTTCACTGAGAAATTACATTCTGCCAGCCTGCAGATGTTCTCTCACAGTTTCAAAGGGATACTGTTACGAAGCCATGACGTGCTCTTTAAAGTCTCCTATCTCCTACTCCAGGGATCGCTCAGCTGAATGAGAAGTGATTTAGTCTCCACGTGTATGAGACCAGAATTTCACTGTACAAGCCACTGAATACAGTGTCAGATGGGCAGCAGATGTCACAAGAGTGACATTGAAGTATGGATTTTTTAAGTTTCAGTGTTCAGTCTTCCTCGTATTATATAGCTAAGAGATGACTAAACTGTGACTTTCACCATGTAATCAGAAGGGAGAGAGGCAGAAGAATTTCACTTACATCCCTGTGCAATTTATCCTGCTCTTGGGTCTGTGAAAAAGCATGCAGTCCTAAGCAGGTGGGAGATAAAAAGCTTCACCTTCTGCTACGTCATGCATGTCTTAATTAGCTAGCAGAGTTCAACCAGCATCAGTCACGAGTTGTCTGGAGCAACAGCAACACTCCATGCTAGATTTTTAATGCAAGAAGCAAACTTGCATCAAGAATCATTGTCTCTCTAATTTTCTTATCATCACTGGCCAGACATAACACATAATTCTATCAAGAGTTCAAGGCACCTATCCATGTGTGCCATATACTACTTCCAGTCACCTGGTCCTAAATACAAACTGACTTTGAGCTGCTTCTACCGGGACCTACACAAACAACTGGATGCTTTCCCCACATCAAGCTCCAGCCAATTTTAATAGTTCTGGATCAAAGTCTTCTGATGTGCTTATCAAGGTCTGTGATGTCTGTCTCCCCCTTTTTCTTTTCAGAGGGCTGTAGAGACTTAATCCTTGCAGATCCAGCTCAGAGTTTGGAAGAACTACAAGCCAAGAGGATATTTTGTTATGCCAGCATTCAACACATAAACAAGTATTCCTTTCTTTCTGGACTTTTTGTGCAATGTCAACCTCACATCACACCATTTCCCCCTAATACAAAAAAAAAAAAAAGTGTTAATGCACGTGAGTTGACATGTTAATAAATACAATTGTGAAAAATATGCATCTAGAGCAGTTGTAGTGACTTAGGAAAAGCAAAAATAAGTATGCAGTTTTACTTCTGCCTGCACATATATTTATGTGCTTACACATGTTGACAGTATTTTTTTTTTTTCAGAATTTGTGCCCTTAGGTTTTTAGATTTGTTTCTGTATTTTTCTGGACACAGAGAGGTAACACTCCACAGTGCTCTTTATGCATAAATTATTTTGCCTTGTTTGCAGAAAAGAAAGTAACTTTTAAAGAGTAAAAGAGAAAATAAAACATGATATTGAACAATGATCAATGGAGAAAATCTGACAAAGCACAAACAAAGACATTTAAAAGCAGCCCAACCAGGGAAAGAAAATGTCTATTTTAACCCTCTGAAGAATTTCATCCGATTCCATCACAGGTTTATTTTACTGTACCAAGCAATCAACCAGTCTTTAGTACATGGTATAGAGGGATCTGTACCCAAAGAAGAAAATGCCTCAATAAGTGGTTTGTCGAAGTTGACTCCTGCTCTTTTGCTATCAAAGTATGACATTCTCAGTGTATCACTAACAAAGTACTCAGAAAACCTTAGCTAACAAAAATAATAGCAAATGGTGCTGGTTAAATGATCAGCATATGACTGGCATGAGGAAACAGTCAAAAAACATAGAAAACAGCACTCTTGTTCACTTGTGTGGCTATCTGCAAATGACATGTGCATATCATTATGTCAGGTCCCAACGATCCAGTCTTATATTCCAGTGTCATTAGGAACTTGTGCAAACCAGACTCAATAAATGATGCTGCATTGCTTTTGATAAACTCCTTTATCTCTTTGCTGCAGTTTAACTAGCTGTAAATGGAAAGAATATTATTTACCTACCTTAGGGGAAGGTTAGGATTCTTAACTACATAATAGACTGTAAGTGCTGTCATCAAAAAAGCCCTTTAACTGGAAAAAAAAAGATGTACATTTCAAGGAGTTTCAGCCATTTTTATTGATTTAATTCTTACAAAGACAGGAAAAAACATTAACCCATTAGAAGGAAGAAAGAAAGGTGGAAAGGAAACACTTCACAGTCATTACTTTTCGATGCAAAAAAAGGATAAAAGTTCTGCAGAGCTGGCATGGATTGCAAGGGAGGACCATTGCTAATGGTATCAGTGAAGCTTTAAGACCTGAAAAAATCTGTGATTGTACGTACAATCAAGTACAATGCCTATTTACATTGAGAACAAAAAATCCTTTACCTAGGTTTTCCCATAAAACAGAAAGCTTGTGTTTTGTGATATTTTACGTTTCTCAGCTTTAAATGAACTGCTGTTCACTCTCTCCTGCTTTTGGCTAGTAATCAGGATTCAGCAGTATTCTCCTCCTGTTTTCGCTATAAGTCAACCTCGGTGACCTAGCTGCCTCATAGCAAAAATCTTGACTGAACAAAGAAATAATTTCTCATCCATTTCACACAATGCAGCACAAATGAAAGCCTTGGAAAATGTTTTATTCCTCCACATTGCTTGTCATATGTAGCTTTTCAGCAGTACTCCATTTTGTCCTCTATCCATTTCTACACAGTAACTTTATTATCATCCAACCCCAGAAGGACAGGAACTTGCTGCTATTAAAATCTGAGAACACATTTTGAACTGCTTAATGCCCATGGCAACCTGCAAACTCAATTGCAACAAAAAGTCTATGTCTAGATAAACAGACCTAAGCAGCTGGTCTCAGCAGGGAAGTAGCACCTGCAGCAAAACCACAGGCACATGTCTCTCAGACAGGCAAATTCCTAACAACTAGGTACACGATCTTGCTGGAATTTTTAAACAAATATTGTAAATTTGCAGGTATATTCCATCATCTAAGAGTTGCAACTTAAAAGAAATGCTTGTTCTTGAAATTCAAGAAAAATTAGCTTGCAAAAGGTACACAAAATTTCCAGGGGAAAATAGTTTGAAAGAATTTCAACAAGTTTCTAAACACAGCAAAACCAAGGGTATCTCAAAGAATCTCTATCATAGTTATTTTTGTCTATTCAGTCTTATTTCCAGCAGAAACCATGAATTACTTCTGAAAGCAATACTGTTGACTACATTTCCTTGCCCCAATATACATTTCATTGTGTTCAATTCACCTTCTGAATAAATTTTCAAAACAATTACTGTGGTATGTAGCTCTGGCCAGGTTGACCTACTCTGTTCTTGTGCTTTTCTATTTAAATCAATAAATACCTTATCAAACTGTTTCCATAGTCCTAACATGAAAAAATGGCATCATACAAACCACGAGAAATGCTCACCTCAGTGTAACATAATACACAATGCCCTCTGCAGTTTACATATTTTGAGAAAGCCTATCATACAAGACAGCGAAAAGGATTTACAAGCAGATTAAAAGATAAAACTGCCAAATGCACTAAAATACATGGTCGATATGCTGCTAACCACAAATCCATTACTGTTTTGCTGATAAAACATTGCCTAAGCTCCAGTATGTTCAGATTGCTGCTTCAGATTCCTCATGACACGATCAGCAAAATAAGGAGAAGAAATTCTGCTATTTCTGTAAGAGATGTGTTGGCTTACAGTCATGTCTGTATAACTGATTTTCAAATTCCTCTGTTGAACTTTGAAGTGATTAAAGGAAACCAGCATGGAATTTCTGCTTTACGTTTTTTTCAGCACACCTACTTACGGAAAGTGTTCTGATTCACAGTGTAGTTCTTATATTTTAAGAGATTAATTCCTCCTCCTTCTACTTAGAACTGTGTGCTCCTGACATACCCCCCTGTCCAAGGGCAAAATGACCATGCTGCAGTGCTACTTTCTTCAGAGAAGTTGCAAAATCTCCACCTTTTGAGGTTTGCAAGACTCAGCAAGGCAAATCCACAATCAACTTTCGAGCTGGAGGCTAGACCAGGGGATCACCAGAGACCCCTTCTACCCCCAGTTTGTACGATTCTATGGCTTTGTATTTGGTCAGTGATTAAAATGTAGAAGGCAGCTCCTGGGGCAGCTATTTCCAGACCACTCATTTCATAGTGGAGAGTCTTCAGTGAAAATTTGAAATGGAAGACTTTACTTCATGAGGGTATGTTTGGAATCCTTTGCTGTCTCATATTCTCAGAAGGATACTATCTTGTGAGGTTAGAAGAATGTATGCAAAAGGAAGAGATGTTGCAGACAACACTTTCTCCATACTGATCAGGGTTAAGAAAATTATTTTCAGTGAGCAAAATAGGACATAACCATATGAACGATTAAGAGAGAGATCTGTAGTAATTACAAAGTCCCTTCCCTCACTGCAAGCTCTTTCTCTAGAAGGTAGCTGAATGAAGACACAGAAGAACTTGCAAAAATCTTTCCAGTACACTGCATTCTTCATATATGTAATTGTGGTGGTTTTACCACAAATTCAGTGATTTTGGAGCAGAGACTCTGAGAGAAGTCACAAACACACCCCAAAAATGAAGAGAACACACAAAAAATCACAGTTTATTTTGCGCAAACACCAATACCCGACAAATAAAGTGCAAAACAGACAAATAAATAAATTTTCTTCCAGGGCCCGCGTTTGGGGTAAGGACGCTCTGGCAATAGTGCTTGTCTCTCTCTCACTCGGAGCCCGGCTGAGGGACTCCACGGTATTTAGAAGGGAGCGCGTAGTCTCGAGGGCCCCTTAGCCTCGAACCTCTGCCCAGTTTCGACTGAGGAGAACAACTCAAGAAGATTACAAAACCGCGCCCCTCCCCCCTTTCCTCCCTTTTAGCCCGAGGAGAGATTTAGTGCTG